>VXBA01003489.1:115854-266743 GCA_013399895.1 Serilophus lunatus | reverse complement strand
CGAAGGTGCGCTGATGGGCCGCGATGAGGAGGTCGATGAGCTCCTGCTGCTCGGCCGTCAGACCCCCGGGCTGTGCCCCGGGCTGTGCCCCGGGCTGTCCCCGCTGTCCCCGCGGCCCCTGAGGGGACACATGTGGGCTGAGCTGCGCTTTGTGCCCCTCAGGGCCGGGCTGTGCTTGTGGCTGCGGCGCGCAGGGAGCACCATGAGGCTGCAGGCGCCGCAGTTCCAGGAGCTCTTCACGCCGGGGCTGCGCAGCGTGGCCGGTGAGTGCGGGGGGCACTGGGGGTGTGTGGGGGGCACTGAAGGGTGTGAGGGGGGCACTGGGGGTGTGAAGGGGGCACTGGNCACTGTCCCAGGGGGCTCCAACCTGGCCTTGGACACTCCCAGGGGTGGGGCAGCCACAGCTTCTCTGGGCACCCTGTGCCAGGGCCTGCCCACCCTCACAGGGAACAATTCCTTCCCAATATCCCATCCAACTCTCTGCTCCACCCTGAGGCCATTCCCCGTTGTCCTCTCTCTCTGTTCCCTCATAAAAAGTCCTTACCCAGCCTTTTCTGGGCCCCTTTAGGCACTGGAAGGGGCTCCAAGGTCCCAGAGCCTCAGTTTTCTCCAGTGGACAATGATTCCATGATTCTTTATTATTTCTGAAGAAATTGAGGTTCAATAAACCAAGCACTGGTCCCTTGTGAGCCCCTAAAATGATCCTCAGCCCAGAGTCCCCCAGTATCAATTAGACCCTGCCAATATTTAGTTTTCCAGAAATTCTCCAGAAAAAAAATACATCAAATATCAGGGAAATTCCTCTTCCTGTGTATTTGTGTGGGCTCAGCTTGTGAGGAGGCTGACGGCGTGTTCTGGTTTTATGGGACGTGGTGCTTTATGGTCTCCCTTTCCTTCCCAGACCTGTTTGAGAAGAAGAACCACGAGCTGAGAATTGCAGGAGGGGCCGTGAGGGACCTGCTCAGTGGGGTGACCCCCCAGGACATCGACTTTGCCACCACAGCCACCCCAGCTGAGATGAAGGAGATGTTCACAGCAGCTGGGGTTCGGCTCATCAACAACAAGGGAGAGAAGCACGGAACCATCACTGCCAGGGTGGGCTTGGGATTTAACTGGGATCTTCTCACCTCTGCATGTGCAGCATGGCCAGTGGAAAAGGGGGAGTGTGTTCCTTCTTTGTTAAAGGGTGTAAAGGAGACTCTGAATTGTAGAATTCAATTAAATGTCACGTTTTACTGCATGTAACCCTGCTGTGTCATCACCACAAAAGATAATGTAGGCTGCCCTACAGTTAATCCTGGAAGTTAATCCTAATGGCTTCCTGAGTTCTCCTTTTCTCCAGGAAGATTTCTGCAGGCTCTGTAGAAAATAAATAATACAAGGATTAATTCTAGGGGTTCCTATTGCTCTGTATGAAAACATGGCACACGTTGCTTTGCATGTGGCCACAGACACGAGGCTGGGAAAACCCACAGGGTTTAGGTTTGGCCTTCCCTGTTGAGTTGAAATAACTCTGTGTGTGGAATTTGCAGTAACTCTGTGTGGGGTTTGCAGGAAATCTGTGGGGTTTGCAGGAACTCTGTGTGTGGGGTTTGCAGGAACTCTGTGTGTGGGGTTTGCAGGAACTGTGTGTGTGGGGTTTGCAGGAACTGTGTGTGTGGGATTTGCAGGAACTGTGTGTGTGGGGTTTGCAGGAACTCTGTGTGTGGGGTTTGCAGGAACTCTGTGTGTGGGGTTTGCAGGAACTCTGTGTGTGGGGTTTGCAGTAACTCTCTGTGGAGTTTGCAGTAACTCTCTGTGGGGTTTGCAGCTCCAGGAGCAGAACTTTGAAATCACGACCCTCCGAGTCGACGTTGTCACCGACGGCCGACACGCCGAGGTGGAGTTCACCACTGACTGGCAAAAGGATGCTGAGAGGAGGGACCTGACTGTCAATTCCATGTTTTTAGGTACATTCTTGGGTAGATGAAACCCTGAGTTTCAAGTGAAGCCAGTAAATTCTGTGTCTGGTTCAGTTTGGTTTAGTTTGATGTGAGATCACCTGACAAACCAGGTCAGATCACACACCTCTTCCATGTTTGCAAATGGGTGTTTAATTGTGTCAAACACATTTGTAAATTCATGTTCTTCTATTTTTTCTTTTTCTAGGTTTGGATGGGACACTGTATGATTTTTTTAATGGCTATGAAGACTTGAAAAGCAAGAAAATCAGATTTGTAGGGAAGGCAAGTGAGAGGATCCAAGAAGATTATTTACGAATCCTGAGGTATTTCAGGTGAGAGGTTTGGCCTTTCCTTGAACTGTAGAAGGGTTGAGAAAAAAGAGACAGTGATGTAAAAAGATGTCATATTTCCCTTCCAACCTAAATGGTTTTATGATTCCAGATGGAATAGTTGTTCTTAATTTAACATGGAGGGTTTTTATTTGGCAGATTTTATGGAAGAATTGCAGAGAAACCTGGAGATCATGAACCTGCTACACTGCAGGCAATTAAAGAAAATGCCAGAGGCTTGGCTGGAATATCAGGAGAAAGGATTTGGGTGGAACTGAAAAAAATTCTTCTTGGAAACCATGTCAGTCATTTGGTTCAACTCATGTATGAGCTGGATATTGCCCGGTACATAGGTAAGGTGGAGATTGATTTCCTACTCCTGTCACACACAAACAGAACTTGGCAGCTTGGGAAAGTGAAGAAATTAGAAATAAGACTTTCCTGTGTTAACATTCACGTTTGTTTTTTAACATATTTCGCACGTTTTGTTTGTGTCCCTTCAGGGCTCCCACTCAATGGGGATTTAGAGGAATTTGCCAGAGTCACTAAAAACATTCAAAACCTGTCTCCAAAACCCATGACTGTCCTGACATCCTTGTTCAAGGGGAAGGAGGATGTCACCAACCTGGACCTGAGGCTGAAAATCTCCAAAGAAGAGAAAAACCTGGGCCTTTTCTTAGTGAAGCAGCGACAGGAATTAGTTAAAGGTGTGGGGCCAGAACCACTCAGGCCATACCAGGACTTCCTGATGGACGTAAGTGTGGCTTTATTTGAGTCTTCCCAATCACTGCCACTTGTACAGAGCAGCAGAGATGACAAGGGTTAACCCTTAAAGAGTCAAGAGCCATTTCATAACAGGCTTTTTCTCGTGTTTTAACCATTTTTTGCCAGTTTTAAAGACCATGTTTTCATCACAAGGATGGGATGTACTGATAAAAATTATGAGGCAGCTTTGGATTGCTGCCATTCCAATATAATCACAGAGCTGGGGGAAATCTCTCTCCTATTACCTGGAATTCAGCAAGTCTCCCAGGATCTCCCAGAGCCAAGTTAGGGCTGAGTTTTAACACTTAGCTCCAACTTGCCCAGCTCTTGCCTAACAAGGGAATATCTATCATGGGAATAACACAACTTGAGCTGTTTTCTGCTGTTTCATAGGGAATCCTCCCTTTCTTCTTTTTTTTCCTCCTAGTCTAGGGAAGCCAACACAAATTCCAGGATCCTGGAGCTCCTGAAATACCAAGGGGAAGAAGAGCTGTTGAAAGAAATGCAGGAATGGGCTGTTCCCACTTTTCCTGTCAGTGGCCACGATTTACGGAAGATGGGAGTGACTTCTGGGAAGGACATTGGGGCAGCCTTGCAGCAGCTGAGGGAGGAGTGGAAGAAGAGTGGATACCACATGGACAAAGAGGAGCTGCTGAGCTGCTTGAAGAAGTTATAAAATGAGCTGTTTGTGCCCTGCTCTGGGTGGAACTGAGATCCCAGGAACCCCCACACGGGCGTCTCCCTCTAATTCGTCATCTCTGCAAGGAGAGGTGGAGTTTTGTAAGGATGTAAAACATTATTTGCCAAATTCTTGATTTTATCCCCTCTCTTTGTTTAGTGGGAAGGATTTACTCCTTTATGGTGGCATCAAGATTTTTCTCATTCTGACTTTGCTGTATCAAAAAATACCCCAAATCCTCAAAAAAAGGTGTTTGTGTCCCCTGCATAAGAACCATGGCGTGGTTTTTGTGCCTTGAAGAGTGACAAGAGGTCTGGAAATCATGAGCTCTAATTCATCTTGGCAATTTGGGGATTTTGAAGCAGGGCTGTTCCTGGTGCTCTCCATCCCTGTTCACAAAACAATTAATTCTGGGAGCAGCTCTTGTGTGTGTAAATTTTATTGCAGGTTGAAGTTTTCCTACAAAGCCACGGTGAGTAATAAACTCCTGTGGATTTCATTCTCCTTGGATATCTTTTTTTAACACTAGATGGCAACACTGGAGCAATGCTGCAAAAAAAATCACCTTTTCTTTCAGGCTTCCCTACAACTTCCCTGCTGCCTTTTACTTTTCCTGGGAAGTCCCTTTAAATAAATTATCCTGAAGGTATTTGGGAACCCAAGGAAGAAGCAAGGGAAGAGAAGAAATGCTGTTTGTTAATAAGGCACCTTAATCAGCAGCTTGGAATTCAGTGTAGGGAGATGAGCTCCAACAGCCCTTGGAAGAACCCTCTCATGCTTCAGGTTTCCCACGGTCCAGTAAAACATTCTTCTCTGTTTATTAATTGATACCCAAATTTGCTTTAATTGCAGCCCCACATCACTGCATTACACAATGTAAACCCAAGGGTTTCCTTTTCCCCAGCCCAACAATCAGCCAAACCAGGTGAGCTTTGAAACAATCTGAATTTTATTCTTTGCAAATGTTTGCAAGCAACAAGATCTGTCAGAAAAGTTGGCCCAAAAGGCTGAGAGAGGAAGAGTTAAAGTGAGGCCAGGCTGCCCCTGTGCCAGGGGGTGAGAGGAACAAGAGAAGTGCAGCAGGTACAAAAAGAAAAGCAGTAAAAACCAGAGGATTGACCAGGTTTCACACCCAGGGTGCAGGTGCCCTACGTGGTTCTCCCTGTCAATCCAAATTAAAACATGACAGATGCAGTGACAGGTTCTGATTTGATGTTGCAAGAGCAGCCTGGAAAGGAGTCTGTGCTCCAGTCCTGCTTCTGCCACACCACAGCCCCTGGGGCAGCAGCCACTGGTTCATTACTGCAGGAAGCTACACTGGGGGAAATTAGTAACTTAGCATTAAATGCCATTTCCTTTGCTTCAGTTCTCAAAAGCATCCAAAGTCCATCCTTGGAATAATTTTCCCCAATCCCAACCTAATAGTTTTCTCTTCAAAACAGAGAAAAGCCCAGAAAACATGGCCCACCCCTGACTCCACACCCTCCCACGTGCTGGACACTCTGCTCCCCCCTGCATTCCTGACAGGATTCATCAGGAACCTGGGAAGTGGCAAACAGGACGCAGCTGGAACATCAACAATCAAATTAAATTAGTGCTAAATTTACTCCTGGTTATATGAGTTTACATCTGACTACACAAAATGCCACAAATATGCCTATTTTAGAGTCAAACCTTGCCAATGTAATGCTATTTTCAGTTAAGACAATCCAAAAGATTTGGCCAAAGACCTTCAGAAGTTCCGTGACAGCTGAGAAAAATCCCCATCCCCTCAGGGAACATTCCAGGAGCTGCTGGTAAACACCCTCAAACCTCTGGCCACCCCCAAGCCCCAGGGAGGGTGATGGGAACGACAGAAGTGAGGGGGTCTGAGGGGAAAAATGAAACAAATGAGCCCAGGTGGGTGTTGTGTGTGCAGGGTGGGAGGCAAAGCCAGGCCTGCTCCCAGGGCTCAGCCTCCCTCTCCCACTGCTCAGCATTCCAGCCTTTTCCAAGCTCACTCGAGTCCTCATCCAAACACAGAATGTTTTTCCCAGGACATGAGCCCTCCCTCAGCCCCTTTGTTCAGAGCTGTGTCCCAAGCCCTGCTTTTCACTGGCGAGGCAGAGCAGTGCCCACAGAATTCAAGGTGGAATTAAGGGTGTCTGAGGAGAGTGAAGAGAGCACAGAGGTAGAAAAGCTTACAAGAACTAAACCTGAGTTGCACAATCCTCAGTTTCCAGGCCTGGCATGACAAAGCATCCTCAGGGTCGCTCTGAGGTCCCTGCAGGGATCTGTCCTCACCTCATCTGCAACAAGCAACCAAGTGGCTCCTGTCACAAACCTTGAGGAGTTTTGTGTCTTCAGTAAGAATTAAAAGAGTGAATGATAGAGCTTTGAAAGAAAAAACAGAGTGTAGGCGAACAAACACACTGAGGAGCTCCAGCTTTCTGAGGGAAAACCACCCCAAGCATTTGGCACCTGATTTCTGGAGCATGAACAAAAAAAAACAAAAGAAAAAAACCCCTGCCAAAAACCAGCCTCCTCTCTAAAAGCACTGCCTTTACTTCTGTTTTAGTTAGAAACTTTTCCTCTTTGTAAGGTGAGGAGGTGGGACTTTACTTTATGATCTGAAAGAGGAAAATTAGGAATAAGTAAAGAGACGTTGCCTCCCACTTGTCACAATAAATACTCTAAAAAATCACCCCCGTGGTGGTCACAGACCCCCAGACATCTCTGCTGCTAAACTGCCCTTCTCAGCAATAATTCTGATAATTAATTGAAGCACATTCAACAGCAAATGGCAATGTTGTTTCTGCTCTGGGACTGACCTGTGTATGTGTTCATAAACAGCTTAAAATGTCAGACTTCTGAAGTCAAATAGATTAAATAGATCAGAAAACTTGTGAGGACCAAACACTTCCCCTGGGCTCCGTCCTGGGAGGCAGCAGCAGCCAGAGATCCTTCAGTCTTGTTCTCTCTTCCCTGGACATTCAGCAGAGATCTGAGAAACAGCACGAGCAGAAAACCTCAGGTGCTTCTGAGTTAGAAACAGGGATTCTCATCCAAACCACTTGTAAGCGTGTTATGGGAAATTCTCTGTGGCAGGAACTGGGGGATCTTCCACACTCTGAATCTGTGGTTTAGTGCCTGCCCAGCTTCCTTCTCTGCCAGTGGAATTGTCCAAGGAGGAAGCTGAGTCTCAGGTGTGTCCAGGAGGAGCAGAGATCTCCTGTTGTCTCTGCCCACGGGGACCTTCATCTCTTGGTGTCTCAGCCTCCTCCTCAGCCCTCACCCCAAACCTTCAGTCCAAGGGCAGGGAGAGCCTGTTCCTGGGAGTTGAGGAGCCTCAGAAGCAGAGTGAGCAGCGGGGCAGGGGCTGTGCCCTGCTCACAGGCACAGCACTGGGGAGCCCTGGAGCCCCGAGTCCTCTCCCTCTCCCTCTCCCTCGGGGATGCGGGGCAGCAGCGCAGAGCGGGTCAGGCCCCAGAACCGCTGAGGGCTCAGCTCCTTCCTGGTGGCTGTGAACTTCCAGCCCATGTGGCTCCCACAGATCCTGCACTGGGCTATAGTCCAGGCATACCTGAAACACAGCAGGGAAAGGCACTTCAACAATTCGCAGGAATCCAATTCCCACTTAAACCCCTGCAGAGATTAAAAAACCGAGAAAAAAACCCTCACAATTCCCCACCTCAAACCATCTTGCCTCCCAAGGGAGGAAGCAACCAAAGGTTTTTATGAATGTGTCTGAAAGAAGGCTCAGAAAATGGTTCTTTAAGTTACTTCATGGGAATAACTTACATAATAACAGGGATCTGCACCTCTTACAGCAACAGTTTTAAAGGGTAAAATACAAATATTCCAAAGCCCTCAGAAAAGAGCTGAGAAAACACAAAAGGATGAGAAATATTAACTACAGACATTAATTAGAAGCCACAGGTTTTCTTCAGGGAGTGTTAAATGTGCATGACTTGTGAGAGAAATGCCACATACCCTCCAAGTCACTGCCAAGTGATAATCCAGGAAAAAATATCCTTGGAGCAAGAGCTGTGACTGTTTGGCAAACTTTGGCACCTTAACAGTCCATTCTGCTTCTGTCTCAGAGAGACAGACTCATTAAAAATGAAATTAAATCAAAGAATCGTGTCAATACAAATGTCAAGTAACTTCTAATTTCATGTAACATTTATTTCGTTTTTAGAGCTAAAAAAAAAAGTAATCAGTAGAATCATTATAGTCTACTCAAATATTTTATAAATAGTATAAATATGGAATAAATCTGTTCTACCGGATTTATATATTCTGGTTATCATGCTCAAAGAAAGTTGTGTGAAAACATGTATAACAGTTGCCGGTTATCAAAACTCTGCTCAAAGAAGCTCCCAGACAACCAGCATCTTGTTTACTGTGGCCCCATTCCAGGCTATGCCTTAAAACCTTATGAATTCCCCATTTGAAAAAAAATCAGAGCTAAATTCTGCAAATACTTTCCATGATTTTGTCACTTCATCCTGTGTTTTAAGTCTAAATTTCCTGCTTTTTTTCAAGGAGCAAAACATGACATTTGCTTCAAAATGACCCACTTGTTCTTGCACTGCCCCAGAAATCCCTTTCCCAAGGCAGAGTGGAAGCTCTTACCCAGGGAACCAGCTGTGCTCTGTGGATGGCCTCCCACTGAGGTTCAGGTTGCAGGCTTTATACACAGTGAGGGTTTCATGGATGTATCCATGGGGATTCACATAGGCTGCCATGGGCCCACACAAGGATAAGCTACAAAGGAAAAGAATAAAAAAAACCCCAAATTCCGGCACATAAAAACTGAGGGAAAACTCTTCAAATACTCCACAGCAAAAGAATCACTTTTCACAGGGAAAATTTACTGATATTATTAAAATTGGAAAGAAAGTAGATGTTAAATTAAAATATTTGTCACATTTCCTTAGAATTGCAGGAGAGATTCATAATTTATTTTGCTTGTTGCTTTTAAGTAGAAAGTGCCAATAAAAGTAAAATCTGACTTTAAAAGTAAAGAAGAATGTTCATTTATTGCACCAAGTTCTCACCCCCTTCTAGTAAAGTCCATCCTATTGACACAGCAGGAATTGTGGTTTCTGCAATCCATTACTGGATTAGAAGATAAGAAATGGTTTTTAATTACCACATCAGCTCCCTATCACACTGGCAAAGAAAAACTGGAGGGAGTCTTTGTGAAACCAAGACAGGAGAGTCGAGATTCAAACCTTCCAAAGTGCCAGAAGCAGCAATTATTTGGAAAATACACATGTACAAGTTAAATATGGAATGGAGTTATTTGGGACAACCTCAGATTCTTAAAACAAAGAAGGATCACACTCTTGACATAAATATTCCTCCCTTGCCTATTTATACCCCCAATTAGTGCATTCTCTAATCCTGACACATAAAAGTGATGAGCAAGTGCTGAGAAATAAAAAGTTGGGATCTCAGAAACTTTATTTAGAAATGAAAAAGTCTTTTGTAACACATTTAAAGTTCCAATTATTCTGTGCAAGGTGCTGGGTACAATACACCTCAGATTGCCTTTTTATTAAAAAGCCTCAAGTAACCAGTTTTATTTTATAAAGAAAATTCCCTATAAATATTTACTTAAATTTTATTAGAGCTGTTGGAAAATACAGCAATTCCAAACCATAACCCAGTTTAATCTGCTTTGCTGAGCCTGTGTTTCTGATCAGGAACCTCCCAAAGATGAAGAGCAATAAACTCACCTGAATATTTCATTCTTGGTAGTTATTTCTGTGTCTTGGCATTGCTTACAACAGAGGGATGTACACTTAGAGAGAGGAAAAACAGAGGAATTTCAGTCATTTCCAGACACTTGGCAGCAGTGGCAAATAGTAAAAATGTCTCTTCCCTTCTCTCAGAACAGGCTCTGCACCAATTATTTTGTTTACCTGAGCAGAAGTCACTTATGTTTTCTCTTTGAAAATATGAAAGGGTATTTTTTCTATGCATTTGACTTCTTTAAACATTAATTTTTATCTAAAAGACATAACAATTTTTATATACTGCCTCCACACCCACAGAATTGCATCTGACTGCAGAGATAATTAATGAAGCAGCCTCCTAAGGCCTCTAAAAGCTAATTTAGAAAACACAACCTTTGCTCTTCTGAACTACAACACAGAAAGGCAGATGAGTACAAATGCAATCATTAAGTCTTTCTAAAATCTGAGAGTCCTGTAGATCAATGGGTTTAATTTCCTCATGAAAAATAGGTAAAACATATTGATCCTTCTCTTGGAGATTAGAAGAGATTAATCCATCTCCTACAGTCTCTGCAAAGTACAACCAAGCAATTCATCACTGACACTGCCCAGAAAAGTCAGCTGAGCAAATTCATAAATCAGCCACCACCTTTTTGCTAAAAAGCAACTTGAACTTCTATTTTACGAAGGCAACTTAAGGGTTCTCTTCTCTCTGGAATGTGTATAAAATATAGAATGTACTGAAAATGAAGATTCTCAGGAGCTCCTGAGCCTCAGAGTTTCTGACTCAGGAAAGACAAGTGCAGTTTAATCTGATGGCAGAGCCTCAGGCAAAAACCTGCCCATTTCTGTCTCAGAACATGCAAGAGAAGTTTTCTGCCTCCATTCTCTGCATTTTCCCTTTTACATTTTTGGTGCAGGAACATGGGGAAGAGGAACTTCATTAAAATGATCCTCTGGTTGTCTTTTCCCCAGAAATGGCAGCATTTTTCAGGCAAATGGGCAAAATCTCCACTGCTCTGCATCAAGCAGACAAACATTATTAAGTAACTATTTACTGTTATAAAGAAATGTACTGCATGAAAATAAACCTTTAGAGCATAAACAAGCCATGGCAATGAAAAGAAGGGAGGGTGAGCAAGTTTTTGAACAACTTAATAAGGAATTGCCTGACAAGTCAATACAAAAACATCCTTTTAGTCCAATATTCAGATTGGTACTCAATAGAGCAGATTTATCTTTTGCTACAAAATCCACAGTTTTCCTGTGGAAAATGACACCTGATTGGGGAGTTATGAAGTTCATAAGATGGTTATGAGCAACACTGGACTTACAGCACCATCTCTTGGCTAAAAAAGTGCTGGGAGGCCTTGAAATACAGTTCCTAACCAAGCAAACCTTATTTACTTCTTGCTTGCTGCCAAAGATAATCCAGTACTGAGAGATCAGAGCAAACTGGAAGGAAGAAGTAACAGCAGCCCAAAATTCCCTCTCCAGAGGGATTGTGTGGGAATTTCACCCATTTCTGAGAGGCTGTGCCAGCCCCTCCTGTGCCAGTGAAGGCAGACACTCACTCTGTTCATGATGTCCAGCTCACAGCGGAGTCTCTGCACTGCACTCCCTATTTTGAGCAGCTGGATACGTAAAGCATCATCAATGGGCAGGCAGGCAGCCACTCTGTAAGAAAAATCTGCAAATGAGAGAGCAGCAGCTCTGTTAGAACTCAGAGAAAAACCCACTGCAACAGTTCATAACCTAAAGCATGTTCTTTTAGGAAATGAAATAAAATAATAGACCAAATTGGAGGTAATAAAATCAATGGTTTCCCACCTATTGGGTTTGTTGGGAGAGATTCATCTTTAAGGTTTTCATCCCATTCGTGGAGCTGCCTCTTGACTCTTTCCATCAAGGTTTCCTTTTGTTAGAAGAAAAGCCTAATTTAAATACATTGGTATTTCTGTTTTCTTAGGGGAAAAAAAAGGGAAGCAAAATGTAGAGTAAGCTGTTTTCCCTAAGTGGGCATTAGCTTTTAAGACTTACAAAAATTAAGGAATCATTTTGTAGCTACAGATTTTAACTATTTTTGCTCTGAGATGACACAGCAGGAACCAGAACCTCTGGTTTCCACCCCAAAAACAGGCTCCAGCAGGAGGGAACAACCCCAGAGAGGGAGGAGCCCTTCCTGATCTTTTCACAAAAACTCTCTTTTATAGGATGCAACAGTCAGATATGAAAACTCTCCAACTCCCTGCAGGTGGTGTGATAATTCACAGGGGGAACTTACAGCATCATAGAGAGAGTAGAGCCAGGGAGGCCACGAGGTCAAACTTGCACAGTGGAACTTCCTCTGAAACCAAACCCAGGAAGAGTTATTCTTTCACACTCTCGGATTTTAGGGACAGTTCTTGTTCAAATTAAGATACCAGAAATTACCCCCATCAGGACCAGCACTTCAAAGTGAAGCTCCCAAACTCATTCTCAAATGCACTGAGAGCTTTCTGAACAAGACAACAGATGGATTTTCTCAGGAAACCTCAGTATTAAAAGTATTTCTGATGTTTAGTAATAAGAGATTATGCCTTTCCAAAGAGCATCTCTGTGAAATTTAGACAGTTCAAAATGTAAGTGCTGTTAAACAGCCCATCTGTTCCTCAGTCTCCACCAGCTGGCCCTGGAACCACCAAATTTCCACCAGTTATTTGCTCCATTAACAAATTCTCTCCAGTGACTTCAGAACACATAAATTTATAGGTTTAGGTTAACAATCATCTAAAAAGCAGAATACAACATAACCACAGTGCCTTCCAAAAGAGGAGCTCCTACTGTACTGCAAACACTTACAGATTCAATGTTCATGCTCCCCTTGAGAGCAGCTCTTATTTACAAATTACATCACGAGAGGGATGGAGGGCAGCTCTGGATCTGCAGCCCAGGCCACAAAACACCTTCTTTTTACAGTGTGTTCACTGCATTCCATCAGAGTCAGTCTTGGAATGGGGTGTCCACCCCCACAGCCCAGGGTGTCTGGGCTTCTTAACTCAGAGCAACTTGGACAAGAACATTGAGAATCAACAGCTCTCTGTTATTAATGGGGTTTTCTTTGGTTGGTTTTGAGGGGGTGGAGAAAAACACAAATCCAAACCTGCATCTGATGAGTTACCAGGATTCTACATTGATTTCTGGAGGTAGTTCCAAAGATCTCTGACGAGACAGAAGATTTCAAGGTGATTTCCCTTTTATACTGTCACTGACTGGAACAGTGGGTTAAATAATAAATACAGAAATCAACTGGCTCAGGGTGCCCAGAGAAGCTGTGGCTGCCCCATCCCTGGGAGTGTCCAGGGCCAGGCTGGAGCCACCTGGGCCAGTGGGAGGTGTCCAACCCAAACCATCCCACGATTCCATGACAAGCAGGAGGTTCCCATCCCCCCCCCTCCCAGCTGTGCCTCCTCCCCTGCACAGGAACTGATGGCATTTTCCTCCTGATTTTTGGAACACCAGCAGAAATGGGAAGCAAAGCTCCCCCAAAAGCAGGGAGCAATTCCCACCTTTTGGTACTTGTGCCACCACTGCCGGAGGGCTCTGTCCTGCCAGGAGGAGGGTTTGGAGGGAGGGCACACGTGGCAGCGGCTCAGGGACTGCAGCTGCACTGCTGCCATGGTGGGGGGCAGCACCCGCTCGGGCAGGATCTGCACCTTGGCCTGCTGGATCCTGAGGGGACACAGGGAAAGCTGAGGTGAGCACACACACAGCACAGCTCACAACATAGCCCTGACTGCTTGTGCAACAGATTCAACACTCAGGACTAGAGAATTTAAGCAGCAAACCATCCCATCACAACTTCTGTGTTTCAGAGCACTAAATGTTATTGGGAGTGTGGTGGCCAGGATTCCAGACTGGCAGTGGCAATGCAGCAGAATATTTCACCATCTCAGCACCATCTAGTTAGACTTTTGTCTCCTCAGGTCACTCCTGGGATGAGCTCACAGTGAGCTCTTCCATTTCAAGCCCTCAGTTTAGCTGAAATGCAAATTGCTGTCTTCAAACCAAACAAGCTGATGTGCTCACCCAGAGGTCAGAACCAGCAGAAACAGGTCATAGACCCTGGTCAGCTTTTAACATCCCAGCATCAGGCAGGTCACCCACCCCACAAATTGCTCAGCACAGGTTATGTGGCTACTAAGAACTTCCCCTTTTATCCATATTTTGTGGCAGAAATCCTGAAATCTGGAGGTGCAGGTCATTATCAATGTCTAATTTTATTAAATAAATTGTAAAATGATACTGTACCATAAGCACTTAGTAAAGAGAAACACCCAGAGCTCTGGAAACGCTCTTGCTAAAAAGTTGTGGACACTGAACTCTCAGTAACAAAGCTGCTGCTCCTGCAGTGTCCAAGCACTGCCACCCTGTGTCCAAGCAGTGGATTTCCCAGGTTGGATAATTTGGAGTGTGTTATTTGCAACCAAATGTTAGATAGTGAGAAACAGCAAGCAAATCTGAGTTTCTTCAGCTGCAGGTCAGGGAAGCACAAAAATGCTGAGCTGTGGCTGCTCCCAGGCCTCTCCTTAAAGCACTGCCACTGTGCTGGGGATGAGCTTTAGATTTACAGACTTTCATATCACTTTCATAAATGGACAAAGGTATTAATTACATAATATGGTAAAACTAGACTTTTTTTCTCAGTGAAGTGTCAGAAAGGAGAAGTGAGACTTGCTGGTGGTAAAGATGTACCAAACTGTGACAATGGGTAAGAGAAACAAGATTTAGGATCCAAGAAACTGAAAATGATGGGCTGCTTGTTTATAGCAAACATCAAGACCCTGTTCTCACAGTCAAATATTTATGCACAAATTTCAGTAGGAAAAAACATCAGAAGTCCTGAATAACCACAGAAGCCACTGACTAAACATCCAATTACTGTCTACAGTAATTAGACAAATTGACTGGAAGATGCACCTGCAGTAAAATGTAAAATCTTTTGGCGAGACAAAATTTATAGGATGTAGAATTAAATACATCACTTTCTTACCCATCTGACTGTGTCCTCATTTCCAGCACCTTGAACCTCTGTCTCCCTATTGCTTTCACCTTGACTGTTTCAATTCCATATTCCTGCTCTTCTCTGTAGGCATAAATTTCTGCTGTTGTTCCAAAATGTGCTTCCCTCTCATGTACGTTACTGAAAGTAACAGAATCCAACAGAATTAAATTTAACAAACTCCTCACCCTCCTTTCATTCAGATTCCACATGGGCTGTACATGGTTAGTCTTCCCAAAAAGGTCATTTTGGTGAAATACCTTCAACTAATCACAATCATTATTTTTCCTGTATTAAAGGAACTTCCAATGTTTTCTTTGGCCAGGGGTTTTTGCCAGACTTGGGTTGATCTTCGGGTCTAGAGGGGACATTCTGGGAGCACAGGGATTTCAAAAGCAGTTACTGAAAGTACCAACATTCTTTAGATTGACTTTACAAAAATAACTGTTCCACCTCCTACATAACCAAACCACAGTAAACTGGGGGGAAGAAGGAGGAACATTCCCTGCTTTTCTCTCACCTCCTGTCTCTCCACTCTACTGTGAAACACTTGTCTGTGCTTGTTAATTTATACACAAAACAAGCAACAATACAGTTCTCAAAACAAGGTGGTGATTCTTCCATTTCAGGCCAAGGCTTATTCTTTCAAGAGATGGAACAAACAGTTACTGAAATCCAGAGGATGCTCCACCAAGGAAGCAGATCAGCACTTGCTGCTTCTCCACACAAAAACGTGATGCTGTCAAGCCCCAACCCAGCACAACACCAAAAACTTCTCCTGACATATTGGAAGACAATTTTGCTCCAACAATTTCAAAACCCCACTCGTTATTCTCCACAGAACCATCTGCTTCAGCTCCAGCACCCAACGCGAGAGTGCTAAAAACACAGGCTGCAAACCAACCACCCCCCGGTGTGTTTTACCTGTATGCAAGGACAGCAAAGGTCCTGTCCTTCTGGATCAGATTCCTCACCATGCTGACCTCCTGGGGGTGGAAGAGCTGCAGGGGCAGGGTCTGCCCAGGGATGAGCATGACCAGCACGTGGGGCAGCACTGGGATCAGCTGGCAGCTGTCGTCGTCGTGCACCGTCCGGCCGTGGAACTCCTCCATGTCCGAGCCCAGGTACTGCAGGGGGGCACAGAAGGGTCACAGCAGCAGCTCTGCTGGCAATGTCCAGCTGCAAAAAGCTCTGCCATGGTCTGGCTGCCCCCTGGCCTGAAGGGCTACAGGAAACATGGGGACTGTTCACAAGGGATGGAGGGACGGGAGGNTGTGGCTGCCCCATCCCTGGAAGTGTCCAAGGCCAACCTGGGATAGTGGGAGGTGTCCCTGCCCTTGGCAGGGGGTGGGACAAAATGATCTTTAAGTTCCCTTCCAACCCAAGCCATTCCATGATCTCAGGATTCTTTGGCTTAAGGACATTCTAACAGAGCCACACAAAATCCACCAAAACCTCTTCAAGATGGACAATATATAAAAAACATACCATATGTGATGTAGGCAAACTGGTATCAAAATTTATGATGTTTGGCTTCTCAGCTTCTTTGCTGTCCTGATCTTCCACTTCCATTTCAGACTCATCTTCTTCCTCGCTCTCTGCTAAGAAGCACAGACAGAATTTTGGGTAGAAATCAGGCAGCAAAAACCCAAGATATTGGGAAAACCAGAGAACCAGGGAAATGCAGTCAGAATTCCCAGGCTGCAGCCTGGCACAGGGAAGTACCTTTTGTATCTGTAAACTGGAGGAAAATAATTTTCTTGCTGCTACAGCAAAGTCATTATTCTATAGAAAGAGTCAAATACTGGTAATTTATTTTTGAGAGGCTAAAGAACAACTTTTCTTGGAACAAAATAATGAATAAAGGCTGTCAGCCCTTATCTCAGTTCTAAATGTTTCCTGCCTGTACACTGGGGTTCCAGATAATTTAATTCCTTGGAGGATGCTGAGGGCAGTGCTTGAAGCAGCACAAACCTGAACAAAGGACCAAAAAAAACCATGTGAAGCTCTACTTGCAGGCAGAGACTCTTGCTGGTATTTTGGACAATTGAATTGTGCCAGGCTCTGCACACAGACCCAGCAAAGGCAACTCCCAAGGAAGCAAATTTCACGACTCCAAGGGTTTTCAGGTAGGAAATAGTATTTAAAAATGACTGTTTCCTTCCCATTTCCCAGTTCTAGGTGTCAAGACTAAAATTACTTTCAGCAAGAGCACAGTTAAATTCCCAGCATGTTTTATTTTGGCTACATAAATAATGCACTTATCTGTATAAAATCTGTGTACATATTCTGAAAGAGATTAAAAAGCCCAGGGAAGATAGGTAATAAAAAATATCACCCCTAAAATGCTGGTTTCACTGACTGCTCTGTGCAAACCCCCAAACCAAATGCAATGCAATGCTCCCACATTTATAACTATTTCTCTGAACACAAACACTATTTATCCATCATATTCTAGCTAAAATACGTGTTATCGTCAACTGATCTGCAGGATTCTTCCACCCAGAGCTGCTGGGTGATGGATAATTCCAACAGATCCTCAAAGCTATTTTAAGATAAGCAGGAAAATGGCTTTACAACAGTCTGTCTCCTTGCATTTGCAGTCAGCATATTCTTAAATAACCCAGAAGTGAAAACTTTAAGGAACTTGCCCTTATGGATCCACCTTATGTTGTATTTATCTCAGAGATGATCCAGCAGGACAGGAAAGAAGAACAGACTTTCTCTGGTGTTTTTCCTAATTAAAGCCCTTTAAGCAACAAGGCCTCAGCTTCCTAATGACTGTTAAAACCATTCTGTTTGGCTATGAAATTTCTCCTCCATTATATTCAGTCAGGAACCCTGAGCAGGGACTATCACAAATGTACAGCACATCCAGTCTGAGGGGGGGGGGGGAAGAGCAGCACCTTTTTCTTTGGTTCTGAGGCAGCAGCACGGGGCGAGGGGAGGGAAAAACTCTGAGGGTGGAGCAGGAGATTCAGGGAGAGGCCAGTCCCTTGTGGTGCTGAAGGAACCCCCAGAAGCTGAGGAGAAAGAGCTGTGCCCTGCAAACTTTTGCTGCTCCTTGCCAAAAGCTCCCAGGAACGATGACTCATTTCACTGCAGCAGCAGCAGCACCAGGGCCAGGCAGAACACGCTGCATCCTCACAGCCCTGCACAGGGTGATGGTCATTTCTAAACAATATTATTGGGCTTTAAACCCCAGGCCCACAGGGACCAGGGAAAGGCAGGTGCTGGCAGGACCCTCAGGGCACAGAAGCTCTAACAATGCTTTGTGCAGCAATATGGACCTCATTTAAAAAAAAAATAAACAAGAACAAGGTAACATATAGTAAGGCTGCATTTCCTAAAATATTCAGGAGGTGTTTTCATGTTCTTTAAGATATACAGGCCTAAAATGCTCATATAGAATTCCCTGCCACGGGAAATGACTTTGGTCACTGCTACGTTCTCCCCTGCACGGTTATTCCAAAATAACGTTTTTGCTGATAAGCGTGAGCTGCCTCCCAGGCCGCACAGTCGGTCCGGAGGCTCCACACGCACTAATTATGCAATAATTACACACAGCTCCCGCCCCGGGCCGTGCGGGCCCACAACGCCCCTCACAAAAGGCAGCACCCCCTGTCCCTCCGCTCATCGACGGCTGTGGGCAGCTCTGGAAGCAAACACCACCTCCCCGCGCTGGGCTTGGTTTTACAGCAGCTCCGAATGCCCAGAGGAGAGCCCAGTTCGCTGCCCTCACGAACCCTCAGCTCCCCCCGCTGCCCTCACGGTCCCGGAGCCCTTTCACGATCCCGGAGCCCCCTCACGATCCCGGGGCCCCTTCACGGTCCCCGAGCGCCCTCACGATCCCGGGGCCCCCTCACGATCCCGGAGTCCCTTCATGATCCCGGAGCCCCTTCACTGTCCCGGAGCGCCCTCACGGACCCCGAGCCCCTTCATGATCCCGGAGCCCCCTCACGATCCCGGAGCCCCCTCACGGTCCCCAGATCCCCCCCGCCGTTACCCGGCCCCAGCGGCAGGTGGTTCCCCATGTCGTTCCCGGCTCCTCCGCCTCCCTCCTCGGCGGCCATCGCTGTTTACCCGGAGAGGAGCCTGGGAAGGGCCGGGGCGGGGGCAGGAGGAGGAGCCGGGACTGGGATTGTCCCTGAACCCGGCACTGGCGTCGACCCTGGGATTGTCCCCGAGTCTGGGATTGGGGTTATCCCCGAACCTGGGATTGTCCCTGAACCCGGGATTGGGATTGTCCCCGACTCCCGGAATTGTCCTCGACCCCTGGGATTGTCCCCGACCCCCAGGATTGTCCCCGACCCCTGGGATAGTCGCCGACCCCGGGATTGAGATTGTTCCCGACTCCAGGATTGGGATTGTCCCCGGCCCCGGGATTGTCCCGACCCACGGGATTGGGGTTGTCCCCGACTCCCGGAATTGTCCCCGGGGACGGGGAGAATAAAATCCGAATAAAATCCGGTTTGCAGAAGAAACCGTGAACAACGTGGAGATAAAAATCGGGAGCGGAGCGGGGGCGGGGAAGGGCCGTGAGGGAGCAGCTCCCGTGAGGGGAGCGGGGGAGCCGCCAGGACAGGCGGCTGAGAGGGCTGCACACAAACGGTGTTTATCGAATTATTATGTAGTTATTAAAATAATTAAAGACCTGGTTGTTGTTTTTCTCTAGAAAGGCAAAATTCTGCTTTTCTCTTTAATATCTCCCACTTCAGCAGTGATATTCTCCCTGCACCACCGACAGAGGAAACCAATGACAAGCCATCATGAAAAACACTTTTTTTTTTATAATCAGAATTTAAGCGTTTTAGAGAACACATTTAAAAGACATCATGGGAGGGGAAATTCCAAAATAATCCCTTTCTATCCTGACCTGAATGTGCCTTTAGAGCAACGATCAATACCACCTTTCCCAATGAGGAATTCAACACAAACTTGCCATGATGATACATTAAGCATTTATAAGAATACAATAATCGCTTAAATAATTAAGTTACGACTCCATAAGTTTTTCTGCACGATCTCAGTGTAACGTACATAACTGCAGGGCATTGTACCTGTCAATATAATAATATATGCCAATATAATAAAAACTCAAATGGTTTTGTTGTCAGGCTGGTTTGCAGCCTGGCCAACTGAAATATTCAGAACTTAGGAGCCACTTCTTCTCCAGATCCTGGGGTTTCATTAAAAACATTATGCAAAATAGTTTTTACTGCTTTTGTTATGCTAATCTACCCTGATTTCTGTTGGGTTTGTACTGGATTGCTGGGGGTACATTGGAGTCACACTTTTAGGCTCGTTTCTGGAATCTTGGGGGATAGAGTTTATTTTTTAGTGGCTCCTGAGATTCTCCAATAAACCTCATGGCTGAAGGAGCTGGGGTTTGTTTTAGGAAACACGAAATTCAGTAATAATAATATAATGATAAGGAGTGGGAACTCTGGGAGCCAAACCCAAGAGTTCCCTGGTTCTTATTTTGGATGTTATTGCATCTCTTTATGGCTTTACCCTTGCTAAGAGCTCTATCTATGAGCACATTAACTGCAGCTACTGCCTTAAATGTAAATCCACCCCCAAATTAGGCAGTAACTCTAATTTAGACTCTGACTATAATTTACAGACATCGCTATCCACCAGCTTTCTGCTTTTGAGCAGCTGCTTGTCACAGGCACCAACAGCTGTGAGGAGCTTTGTTTCTGACAACAGCACTCCTAAAATAAAAGGAAAGTTCCAATCCTGTGCCACCAGCCCTGTGGGATTTAATGCCCAAATCCATCTTGTTTCCAGTGGCTGGGTGGGAATAGTTTCTCTTGATGAACCCCTGAGGAATCTGCAGCCAGAGGATGTTTTTCTTCCAGAAGAAAAAGGAACAAAGAAAAGGCAGCAGTGTAAAGGTTATTAAAGCATGGCAGTATTCACCATTTAATTTAGTGTTAATTTAGTCTTTATCCCGGCATAAGGAAAGCAGAGGTTTGGGAAAACAAGCTGGGAGAAAAGTTGTCAGGATGTGTGAGCAGCCAAGGCACTCCCTGCTCCCACCTACGTACTGGGATGAAGTGGAATTAAATTAATTCGCGATGTTCTGAGGGAAGAGGCACTAGATGGTGCTGTAACATTCCCTTTGCAGGATTTGTCTGGGAGAATCACTCACCTTTGGGAGTCTATTTTTAGGGGATTCACGGCAAACAATGGAAAAGTTTGATCTCTGACTTTAATCTTTTAAATGAGGGTTTGTGTGTTGCTGCAACACAACGTTCTGACCAGGCTGTTTAAAAAGGAGGCTGTGCACTCTAATTAAACCAGCAAAAGTCCTGTGTCCATATGCCATTGATTTCTCCCCTGCCAATAAATTGCCTTGTTATCCACCCAAACCTGCTGTTCTAGGAGAACAAAGCAGCCTGTCCGAGTATTCCAAAATAAAAAGTGACTCCCAGCCTTTAGACAATTTATTAAACACTGGCAGTAAGAAAGCAGCTCCAGGACAAAAAGCAGAGCTGTACTTTAGGCAAGAAAAAAAAGCCAGTTACGAAAACTATGACACTGTTTTCATACCACCACCAGGAGCCCCAAATCTAAAGACACTCCACGTGTCATGTCCATGAGCCAAGGAAATTCCTGGCTTTCCAAGTCACCAGTTGAACTTGTTACTCCCTTTGTCACCACTTGGCTGGGGGATATAACAGGTAATGCAGGTGATACCTGGCAGTCTAGGCCCTGGTACAGGGAAAAAGTCCTTTTTTCACTCTAAAAGCAGCTCTGCACACACCACCTCAGCAGATCTGCCATCCCCAAAACACTCCATCATCACACTTGGCCATTTTGGTACTAAATGGACTCTCAGAGAACACAACAGAGTGAGGTGGTTCCAAAAGCAGAAAAATCAGTGATGGACAGAACTATTCTGAAATAAGTGTGGTTGGACAATGTTGGGAAGTTTATCCCAAACCAGCTCATTTTTGCTGCAGTTGTTCAAGTAAGAACAAGGTGTTTTTATGACTCTTTTTGGTGTTTGCAGCCTGAGTCAGGCTTGTGACAAAGGAGCAGCTCTGAGAATGCAAAAGGCCTCCAGCCAAAGAGCCCATGACCAAACGTGCCCTTCACCATGTGCACAAGCAAATTCTCTTGCCACTGAACTCTGGCCAATTTCCAGACCGTGTGACGTGTGTGCAAACCCCCCCTGAGCACACGGGGTGGGCAGGGAAAGCAAGTGGGGCCATAAACAGAAATGGGCTTCAACAAAGGGGATAGAAAGTGAGGGAAAACGCCCCAGCACTGGCTGGAAGGGTGACTCAGAATCTCACAATCATTTAGGTTGGAAAAGACCCTGGAGATCAGAATGCAGCCTTTGAACTCCACCTTGTCAACCAGAACATGCCAATGACCTGAGACTCCACTGAGTCTTCCTACCTATAACATTTCTTTTTCTTTCAGCAAGTTCAGTGGCTATTCAGTTCACTGATATATAATTCTGCACATTATTGCCCAGGGAGGTCCCACTAGTCCTGTCTGAAGAGGACTTTCTGTAGAGCTCAGTGCAGCAATCCCTGCTCACAGTGGGAGCAACGCTGGCTTTAGACATTTATATATTAACCAGCAGAGACAAAATGGCCCCATATATTATGTAAAATAATGCAAATGGGTTTATATACATTTAGATCGAGGGAGCTTGTTGATAAATCTCACTTCAGTTTAAAATAGAGTTAAGTGTGAGTTAAAAGTACTGTTTTTCTTTCCCTGTGTCTTTAAAGTGTGCAGCTTCCATTATCCATGCAGGAAAATCACTTGGCTGTCAGAGAGTTCAGAGAAGTTAATATGGCAACATTTACAACAATATTCCTGGGGAATTTATCTTAGAACTTTGCAGTTTGTCTTGGGGAAGAAGGCCAGTAACCTCAGCAGATGATGGCAGTGAAAACGTGTCACTGGGTCAGGGTTAACATTGAAAAAGAGAGAAAAGGACACAGCAAAGGCTTGGACATCAAGACCTTTTGGGATTTTTTTCATCACAATGTACTGACATTTAGTTCACACTGTCTTTGCATTCTGCTTCCTGAGGTTTTCTCCCTGTCTTGGCCTGGAAGATGCTGTTAACATCTCTCCCCAACTTTTTCAGTAGTGGCTCTGAGTATTTCATCTCTCCCATCCAAAGGTGGGTGCCCTGCAAAGATGGTGTTAAAAAAACCATCCTGCCATGTAATGGATTGAAACTGTAATGGACATCAGAGCCAAACTCTGCTGGAACAGGCAACACTCTTGTGCTTTTGGAGGTCTCATTTGAGCAGAATCATGGAATGGTTTGGGTGGGAAGGAACCTTAAAAATCATCCAGTGCCACCCCCTGCCATGGGCAGGGACACCTTCCACTCTCCCAGGTTGTTCCAAGCCCTGTCCAACCCGGCCTTGATGTCACACATTTCAGCCCAACAGCTCAGTGCCCATCCCAGTCCTGCTCTGGAGGAACTTCCCAGAGAACCTGAGCCCACACCCCTTGGAATAGCAGAGTCTTTAAAGCCTTGGAGTTGTTGAGATTCCTCAACTGCCCCACATTTAAAATCCATCCAGCTGCCAGTTTTGTCTCTGCTGGAAGGAAAAAAGGGCTCTTGCTGCCAGTTGTAGGGGAATCCTCTGTCAGATAACACGTCTCAAAGAGCAGGATTTCCTCTTGATCAGCACAACCAGCACATGAAGAGGATTCCTCTCCCTGAGAGAATCTCCACTGAACTGAGCAACAGCTTCAAGGGCTTTGGAGAAAAGCCCCACTGGGAATGAGAGGGAAATGTAAGTTCAGAAACATGGAAATTCTGCCTCTGCACAAGAAGTTTCAGGTAGTTGATTAGCACCTGAATATTTAGCTGGCATCAAATAGCTCTCAATAGAGAGTTTTCTTGTGTCTCTGCACTCTGAGAGGTAAAAAATGATGTAGTAATGGGGTTTTAAGGTGTTGTCTAATTGCAGGGAATACAGCACTGCAGAAAAAAACCCAACAATTCAGTCCTCACTGTTATCACACCAAGTTTTCACCTTGTTTAAGGGCAGATGTACACGGATTCCAAAAGGAAGCAGATGTTTTCAAACTATCCCAGCTCCCTCCTGGGGTAATTACCTGTAAATAGTGAGGTTATTAATGCTATTAGCTGAGTCTCACTGTTTTCCAAGCATGACAAACTCATCAAAATACAAATTGTAGCACAGAAGCCCCATTTAGGATTCATTTCCTCCACTGGTTGAGTGTTTAAGGAGATCTTCAGCAATAGCTCATATTTTGTGGGCTATTCACCAAACAATGGATTCCCTCCAATGTTCTGAATTATTGTAAGCCCCACATTTTACAACACTGCCAGACTCAACATTTGCCACTGATTTCATGCTTCACAAGTTTTAAGACCCTGAAGAAGCCAACAAACTCTTCCCCAAGGAACTGACCTTCATTTAATGACCTGTCATGATCAAGGCCAAATAAGAATGGTAAAACCAAACTGAGACACAGATTTATAAACTCAAATTACCAGGTAAATACCCATTTCCCCCCTTTTTCATTCACTCTGTTTCTTGGAAATCAAATATACATATTGTCTAAATATGTGTCCAACAGCTATACATGTTTTCTTCAGAGTGTTTTTTAAATAATGTGTTTTGTACATGTCATTTTTTTGGCATTTAGTTAAACTAAAATGGAGGTCAAATCATTTTGTCTCTCCCTAAATTTCTGCAAATTCAATGAGTTGATTAATCTTTTATTGCTAATGTGGACATACAAACAATTTACTAATGGCTTTAGAAAAGCTGGATGGAAAATTGGATGTATTCTCCCATTTTTAATTTTCTATTGTTTTGTGAAAGGATCTTCCCACCCATTCCATGTTATGGGAGGCAAATCTAAGGCACAAAAGGCATGAAGACTGCTGGGAATTAATTTCCAAAGTCAGGCAAAGTGTCATTCCATTGTTCTTTTGAGAATCATCCCCCCAGCACCTGTAACAGAAGGAAATGAAAAATGGGAAAGACTATTAAGCTAAATGGCCTTTTGGAAAGTTGGAGCAAAAGCTTTCCCAGGGATGTACTGGGGGAGGGCAGGTCAATGCTGTGTTTTTGTGGTTTCTTTATGGGTTGTTCTTCCCCCAGATGAGCAGGGATTGAAAGAAAAAGGCCTGACCAGACAAGTTTTCCCTGCCTTGATCATTTGAGACTGACACTCAACTGGAAGGAGACCAGTCATTTTATCAAAGGCAAAACGGAGTGATTCCCTTTTAATGCCTCATTTATTGGGAGTTGAAGAAGGCTGGGCTAGAGAAAGGAGCCTTGATTCTAAAAGCAGTGGATTCAGGGATATTTTTAAGGAGCTTCTTTCATTTTCAAACCTGAGAGACCTCCTTCCATCTTCTCAGAATGGGTCAGAAAGGGACAAATCTGGGAGCTGGTTTCCAAGGGAAATTCCAGCTGGCAACTGCTGTAAGAGTCTGTGTTCCCATTTCCATCAGAATGTACAAGTGGGTTGGAAACCTGATGGAAAAGGTAGTCCAGTGTTATTGAAATGTAGCCAAAAAAATGCAGTGCTGCATTCCATGCAGGCCCTGGCACAGGGTGCCCAGAGAAGCTGTGGCTGCCCCATCCCTGGAAGTGTCCAAGGCCAGGCTGGAGCCACCTGGGACAGTGGGAGGTGTCTGGGATGGAACTGGATGGGCTTTAAGGTCTTTCCATCCCAAACCATTCCATGAGATCCCCACCCAGGCTGGAGGAACAGGCTGATCATAGATTTGCCAAAGTGAAGAAGGGGCTGCAATCCTTCCATCGAGGCAGGAGAAGGGGTAGAGAAAGTGCCATTGCCATGAATTCATGAAGGCATCATTTCCACAGCCAGCAGGTGCAGCCTGAGTTCCTCTGGCAGTGGGTTTCATTTCTCTGTGGGATGTTTCTGTCCTGAGTTGTTACTCAGAGGAGTTTCTGGAGTGAAGGCAGTCACAGGTGAGGACACACACACACATTTGTAATATTTCTGTTGTGGTTGGACCCAGTGAAACTCTGAGCTGCCATTCAGGTTTGAGAAACTGGTCTTTGATGTGCAGAGATGAACCCCGAGGTATCACCAGAGTTGTAAAGCAAATCCCTACCTGAGACACACAGAAAAACCCAGTGGATTACCAGGAGGGAAAAAGGAAAGCATTTTCCAGAGCACTGCTGCTCCAAAGGATGGGAAATGTTGTCATTTGACCAACTCTGTTCCTGAATACAAAGGATTCAGCCAAAGGACTCTACACAGGATGACTGTCTCTAATTTCTGAAACAGCATCAAAGGCAAAGAATCAATTCCATTGACAAAATAATTAAATCATTAATAACTGCATGCATATAATTTTGGGACTGAATGATATCAATTAAATTCAATTAACATCTGTGCAGTGCTTTGAGGACATAATATGTCATGTAACTCTAAAGAATTCTTAGAATTAATACTATTAATCCTATTTTTAGGATTTATTAATCCTACACCAGTTTTTTGCTGCGTTGGCTCATTGCTGAATGTGGAAACCACCACAAGCAAAGGCAGGGGGACTCCAGAGATTTAGGGTGGTTGGTAATGGTTTTGTGTGAAAAAAGTAAGGGTTTTTTTCCTGAAATCAAGTTGCACTTGAAACTGGCAGTTATGGCTAAATCAATATTGATGACATTTTAAAAATAACCATATTCTTTGTATCACTATTGATTTCAGCAGGAGTGACTAAAGAAAGGATATACATAAATATACCAAAAAAAGAAGAGTTGGATATTAATGGCATCTTTTATCATTGCAGGCACTAACATGGCTGGAAAGTATTGATTACCTTAAAAGCCCCTAATAACTAAAGAACTATCGACTTAATATTTTCTCTAATCCTCCATGAAATTTTACAGTAAAGTCCTGATGTATTTTCTGTTAAGAGTTTTAGGGCTGAACTATATCATGTACTTATCTGAAGTGTCAGCTCTGGGGCTTCCACTGCAGCTGAGGAAAAGGTGAGTAATAATTCCCAAGATTTAAGTGTGGTTCCAGGGACTTTGGAAATAGATACATCTTCTAATGTATATTATTCTATAGCTTTTGTCTTTTAAATAATCTTTATAATGAGGGACTAATCTAATATAAATTTATTCAGTGGAAACAAGGGGTCTCTTCATAATTACTCAACTACAGCTGTTCTGCAAATTCCCTCATGGTTGTAGAAGTACCTCAACAGCCTTTTTTATTGAACCAGAATTACAAGAACATCTCTTTGCTTTTTCCAAAAACATTAACGACTTTTAGATTAAGAACTGGTTGCAGAAATAGTGTAGAAAGAGAAGAGCAATTACAGAGCCTGACATCCACAGATCACCTGAACTCACAATTATAGAGGGAAGGGGGTCCAGCCAAGAGCAAACTTTTTTCCCTTAACTAAGGATTTAACTTGAACCCATGAGTTACATCTAATCCTTAGTGATTGGGTTTGGCTCAATCCTATAATCACTTACTATCTTTATTATAGGAGCAGCTCATTAAAAGAAATGGGCTGGTAGTTCTTGTTTTATTTGAAGGGCAGGGCCCAGCTCCTCAAAGCCACTTCAACCCCCAAGTCCTGCTTAAGCTCTGCTTTCCCTTGGGTCTTACCAGTCCTCTGGAAGGGTTTGGGATCACCTCCATCACAGGGTGGGAGCATCCCAGTGAGGTGGGAATGTGCTGGGAGCTCACCCCCTCCCTCACTCTGAGGGCCCTGCAGTCAGAGCACAGCACTAATTATTTTAATGACTGCAAATGAACTGTGAATTTCTTAAGAGCCACTGAAGCAAAACGTTTTCAGCCAATCTCCCCCATTAAAAGCAGAGCACTGGAGGTTGCTGCTGTCTTTGATGTGATCAAGCACATCTGCTGGATTTCCCCAGTTCATATCAGGCCAGGAGTTAAAATATCAAACCTTCCCTCACATCCTTCTGAGGAAATGAAGGACAAAACTAGAAAAACCCCACAGCACCTTACACTGGAGTCATTCCAAGCTGGAGTGTTTGTGTCCATCGGTGCCTCCCCAGGGAGCCCTGGCAGGCAATGATTCGGGGTCCAGCCAGACCCACCCTGCTCTTCCTGCAGCACCCACGTGGCCTTGGGATGCTCTGTGGGATATCGTGGGATGGGAGATGCAGGATATTCTGTGGGAAACTCTGTGGGATGTGGGATGCTCTGCTGCACAGGGCTGGGTGTGCCTGCCACTGCAGTTTGTCACCTCCAGACCAACAGTTCTTCCTCTATCCCTGTTTGCTTATTCCTGCTTTAACTGTGCTGTTCACTGCTGATTTGCTTTTTCCTTATATATCCAAGGAAATGCAAATCTGGAATTTAATCGGGAGGATGAGCCACGACAGCCAGTGTTTGCCAAACAGTTTAGTGAGTGTGAGCACCTCCATTAGAGACAGGACTTGCAGCAGCTTTAACAGATAATTTTCAGGCAGCTAAGAGCATCCATGCAGAGAGAAATCACCTAAAATCATGATTCCGTTTTTAAAATGCTGCCTGAACTCGAGTCTTGTAAAAATAAAAACGTCATGATTAATTCAGGGATGTTTTCAGTCGCTCCCAAGTCTCTGGTGGGCAAGTGTGGCACACAGAGCCATGGAACCCTGAGCTTCTTCCAGAGGGTCCTGGCAAAGCAGCCCTGGACACAGGGACCTGCAGAGCCATCCAGTGCCAGCCACTGCACTTGTTCCATGTGGGAGCAGCAGAATGTGTATGGGGAGCAGAGATTAAACACAGCTCTGCAGACACATCTGGGAAGAACTTCAGAGCTTTCACCACTAAATTAACTCCTCATTTTTGCCAATATGGCCCTGCTTGTGTTCTGCCTCTGCAGATGCCTTCCCTCAGCTCCTTACTTCAGGAATATGTGCCCATTTTTGCTGTCAGGCATAAAACGGAGCAGAAGGATTTTCATGGTGCTCAGGCTGATGCTACTGACTGGGGGTGATGCCAACCAGAACCTGCATCTCAAAGGTTGGAGTCCCACAAAGGTTGGTGCTACAGCCCAGCTCCAGGCCAGACATTAGCAAAGAGTTCAAGGGATCATGGGTTTTTAATTCCTTGCTCCAGGAATCCTTTGAGGAGATTGTTTTCCTCAAAGAGACTCATTACTGGAATGCATTTAGCCCAGTTCATCTCAAGTGCTCTGCTCTGGAAAAGGCCACAGAAGCTGAAATTCCAGACTCAAGTGAAATCAGTTTGATAACAGGTTTGGAACAGGTTGCCCAGAGAAGCTGTGGCTGCCCCTGGATCCCTGGAAGTGTCCAAGGCCAGGTTGGAGCCGCCTGGGACAGTGGGAGGTGACCCTGCCCATGGCAGGGGGTGGCACTGGAGGGTGGCACTGGATGGACTTTGAGGTCCCTCCCAACTTAAACCATCCTGGGATTCTGAGATGAATGACACCACAGTTTCTCCTCCCTGCTCAAACTGTCCTGGAGGGAATATTCCAAATGAGAAATGAGGAAGAATAGCATTTTCTCAATCCCAATACTCCTTTCCCAGGTCGTCTGCCAGCACTCAGCCCTGTCCTGTTCCCCTGGGAGCACACAGAGCCCTCTGCAATGGCACCAGAAGAAGTCACCCAGCTTCTGACCACCTTGGAACAGCCAACCTGCCACTTTGGCTGAGAAAGCCTCTATGAAAACCCTCTGGAGGCACATTGCCCTTCCCTGTGCCTGCCCACAGCCTCTGCTGGGCCACCAGCAGCAGAACTGTGCCCCTCCAGCCACGTTCTCTGCACTCCCAACCACTGAATAATTTAACACCCCAGCTCTGTGACTGCAATGTATTGTTTAGCTCACATCACTCTGATAGATCTCATTCCCTAAATTCAGCACATGCCCACGGCAGCTCCTGGAACACTGAGTCCTCCAGCCCGTCTCCCACTGCTGCTCCAGCTTCCCAGCTCCCCAGACTTGTCTCTCTGATGGAAATAATCATATTTCATAGTCACTGCTGCATCCCCTGCCCCCTCTGGGCTGCTGAGCTTCCAACTGACCCCCACAGTGCCTTTGCTTAGGCAGCCAGAAATCCCAGGCATTTGAACAGGAGTGCAATACTTTCTCCTTGCAAAGACTGCAGGGAGAGCAGCTCGTTCCCTGCCCGTGCCCATCACTCTCAGGGGGAGCTCAGAAACCAAAACCAAGATGAATTTCCTTGCAGTAATTTTCCTTTTGCCCGTTACTGCCTGCACAATATTCCATAACTGCACATTTCTTTGTGGCTCAGATACAAAGAATTGTTTGGCTGTTTATTAAACAACAGAGTTGAATGAAATCAGTCACATTATGTTGTCTGGAATATGGGAGTTAATTGGGAGACACAATGATTTACTCAAGTTGGAAATACCAAATGGGGTTGGGAGTCAGTTAATGACAACGAGGATCGGGATGGAAGTGTGGCAAATGGAAATTTTATTTTAATTCCTGCTGAAGTACTTTTGTAAATGAGTTTGCTCTCTCCTCGCTGTGAGAGGTTTATCACAGCTTAATCTGCCATTCCATATTTAAATGTTATCCAAGGGTACTTTCAATCCAGTGATGGGCTCCCACTCCCCAGCACATTGGGCAGCAACTCCATTTCCCAAATAAAACACCAGAGAGGAGCAACAGTGGCATCTTGGGGGAATCTCCTGGACAAAGAACATCCAGAAAAACCAGTGCTGGGGAGCCCCCCCCAGTATTCCCCCATCCCACACTGCTCCCTGGAGCACTCACACAGTGGTTTGGATCATGCAAACCCAAAGTGTCAACACTGTCCTTTCAGAAAAGCCACTGTGGCATTTTCACAGGGTGTTTCCACCTCTGCCTGTTGTCCCTGCACTAATTTCTGCTGCTGGGGGGGATTTTTTTCGGTACAAGGGGCACATCTGCAGAAAATGCCACGTGTTTATTCCCCAGAATAAAGACAAATAACAGGAAGGGCTCCAAATGCTCTCAGCAGCAATGGAATAACTCCACAATACCCCACAGAGCCCAATGAACATCTCACAAAGCTAAAGCAGGATTTATACAGCACATGGAAATGGAAATGTGGGCCATTAACGGGAAAGCTCCGCTCAGGGAAAGGAGGGGAAATGGTGCTTTTCCCACTGAAAGGGTTTTTGAGGTGATTGCTGAGAGCCCAGAATGCTAAAGCCAGGCAGCCAGCAGATGGTGGGGGGGGACATCTCTGGGGTTTCCTGCTCCTGAGATGGGCAGAGCTTTCCATACATTAGAAACACCATTGGGAGATGGTAGGAAAAGGGATGCTGTTCGTTTTCAGGATCCAGGGAGTATTTCCTGCATGACAAAAGGCAGCAGTGGGGAGCTGTCCCTGTGCAGAGCAGCTGCAGAGCTGGGATGCTCCACTCACCACGTCTTGCCTCCAAGGACCCTCAAAGGTCACACTCAGTTCATCCCAGTTCCTTTCCAAGGGCACAGAACTCACTCAGCTTTCCCGACTTCTTTTCACCACGGAATTTTTGCAAAGACATTTTGGCTGCTATCAAGGGATGGTCAAATTCCCCCATCACATCAGGAAATAAATCATTTCCTCAGCAACTTTCCATCCTCCTCCTCTTCCTCTCCCATGGACGAGCCAACCTCCTCCTCCTCCCTCTTTCACCTCCTCCTCTTTCCCCTCCTCCATGAAAGACAAGGCACCAGCTGGCATAAAGGAAAAAAAGCCCATTTATTTCTCCCCTCCTCTCCAGTATAATATTTGAGTTTGAATTTTACTGTTTTCCACCTCCAGTTTGGAGGAGCCTCTTGCTGCCCGTGGGCACCTCCCCTGTCCCAGGAGCTGCTGATCCCTGAGGGACGGAGGTCAATCCAGTTGGCACGAGCTGACCAGATCCTCTCAGCATTTTATTACAACCCTTTTTCTCCCCTTCATTTCTTTTTGCATCTCTCTTCCACTGCTCCTTTAATCCTTGCCCTCAGCAGGTTGTTTATCTAAAGATCTCCTGCTGTTGGCTGCTATTCCCTCCCAGCCCTCCTCAAACATTTGGCTTCTCCTGCCCTTCCTTAGCACAAACCAGCCCAGGACCAAATCCCACTCCAGTCCTTTCAGTTTAACATCTGCTTATTTGACTCCAGTTGCTCTTCCACAAACTATTTCCAAACAATCTTGTAGCTCCAATATTTTGCTCCTCTAACAAACCTGGAGCTCCCACTGAGCTCTGCTTGAGGCATCTGAGTTTACTCCAGGTTTAAAGATCACACCTTTCCAGAAGCACCAGCTCTTACACTACTGGAAATTAAAACTATGAACATCTTCTGAATTATTTTGCCTTCAGGCAAAGGCAAGCTGCTGTTGCAAGGGAATTATTCCTCAGATATTGCTCTCTGCTTGTTAAAAAAAATATTTTGCAATCCTAGAAGCTGAAAATACGTGAAAAAGAGAAAAATAACAAGTCTGAAACATTTGCAAGTGAAAACACATCATGCAATTCAAATTCCTCCAGAATTTACAAAACAGAGAAGTTGTCAAGTGTCAGTCCAAATTTCTCCTTACAGTTCGTGTTTTCCACCCTCCCCTCCAAAGCTTCTCCAAATTCCCTGGGTCCAAAGGGAGGAATTAGGACTTGGAAGGACTTGGGTACCTTCCACCTGAAGGACAAACTGCCCTTGGACTGCAGCATGACACTGGCATGGAGAGAGCACCTGGGAGTTCAGGAAGGGAATCTGGGATAACCAGGTTTTACAGGGACCTAAGGAATTCTGGAAACCAGAATTCCCAAAATTTGAGTGGATCAACTGCCAAGAGCCCGTGACCAGTTCCCATCATCCCACCTGGCCATACATATGGAATGAAATTTCATCCATTTATATGGGAATGGAAGTGGAACTTCAGCCATTTAAATGGAATATAAGTGGAATTTCAGCCAGTTATGAAAATTTAAGCATGGCACAGGGTGAATCCTTGGATTGCTAGGAACAGGTTTGGAACAAGCAGCTCTCCCAGCTTCCACACCCTCCAGCTGTATAGGAGCACTGGAAGAAGCAGGTCCAAAAATCCATCCTGTAAGTGCAACAGTAGAAGATGTGGCAGCACCATGTAATTAACAGGAATCATTAAATTTGATGTTGAAAGTTGACTTTCTATAAAGTCTTGGAGGTAATAAAGACCTGCCTTGTGTGAATCCTCAGCTGTGGTGCCATAAAAAGCACATTCCTACTGTATTGGAATTGCATTGGGGCTGTATTGGAGTAAAACCATCCCAGGAACAGATGGAGCAGCTCCCAACCCAAAATAGGCATTTCTTTAAAAATAGATGAAAGCAAAGTTTAATTTTGTTCAAAGGTCGAAATGAACCATTAAGAAATCCAAGCTCATCTAAATACCTGCTTGTGATGAATATTTAATTGTTTGCCTTTCCATTTGGATTGTGCTCTGCACTTACACAAGGGCCACAGCCTGTCCTCAAGTGTCTGACCATGGGGCAGGATCTGAAAGGATTCCCAGAGGGAGAAGATGAGGAGATTCTGGGTAAAAAATAGATGCCAAAAATACCCAACAAAGCTGTTAAGAGGAATTACTAGCCAGTAGGAACCAGAGATGTAAAAGCAGGACAACACATCACAAATGCATTGGCCTTAAAAAAACTGCTACTGGAAGAGAGTTTGGAAGAACAAATCACCATTTTCCTACCTTTTCTTCAAGGCAGGACAACTCAGTGGAAAGCATCCCTCCAAAGCACTTCAGTAACACCAGATCAGCTGCAAGAGGTAATTTAGAGGCAGCTAATTACCAAACTCCTGATCAATCTGCTGTGTGTGAGCACTTAGATGAAGGTTGTAGTTCTCTGCCTGCAGTTCCACAGCCCAGCTCTAAATGTGTTCTTCACACTCCTTGAAAAATTCATTTTCTTCACAACTCTCCTCATTATTAATTACTGTAATTCTGAATCCTGGATCACCATCATTTGCTCACTCAGGACTCGAATTTTTTCCCTCTCTCTCTTCTCAAAACAGAGTCAGGAACTCAAGTGCCTCCCCCCAGGGTTTGTGTTCCCCCTTTGGACAAGAAAGGCCTGGGAAGCCCCTTTTTGCTCCATGTCTGAGACAAGGGAAGGGCAGCAGACTATGAAACTTCCACTTGTGTTTCTGGACACCAGGAGTTTTCTCCAAGCCAGGAGCCTCCAGTGCCCAGGTTCCCCCATATCCACAACTTCCATGGACCCAGCAGTGATTCCTGTGAGATCCTCAGATCTTCCCTTTGGAAAATCCTCCCAAGGACAGTTGGTTTTCTGTTGGGTTTGTGAAATGCAAAGAGATCAAGACCTGCTTTGTCAGTACAAGTGGCACTACAAACAGCAGGACATTTTCCCTGCACATCCACAATTCCAGAGGGGTTTCTGCATCCATGGTCCCAGAGCTGGTCTTCCCAACAGCTGTGGCCAAAGCTCCTCTGGCAGGTTTGCCAATTAAGGGCTTGGAAATTCATCCCACTAAGTGCCTTCATTATGAAAACAAGTTATTACATGGAGGTTCAACTAAAAAATTCTCTTCTCCCAAGAGATCTGGACAGATGGTTTTTCCTTCTTTGTGAAGGTCTGGATTCAACACAAGCTGCCTCCAGTGGGGAGGAGGGGAGGAATCATCTCCTAATGACTGCTCAGCTGCCTGGGAGCACCTTCTGTGAGCAGAAGGCACGAGATGAAGTTTTTCTTACACCAAATTCAGCCATAAAACAGAAACCACAAACCCACTGCTGCTTTGCTTAACGTGGGGGAAAATTATACTCCAGAAAACACCCCAACTGGGCCCTGATTCTGCCCCTTTTTACACCATCCTGCAAGAAAAAAAACGGAATAAAGGCCCCTCAGGACTCCAGAATCTGCTTCCTTCGAGGTGATCCACATACACCCAAAGGATAAAGTGACAATTCCTTCATGTTCCTGAGTTATGGATTAGAAAAACCATCTCAGCAGTTCTGATCAATGGGAGCTTCAAAGAGAAACACAGACCATCTATTACATTTCCTCCCAATTACATCCTGCTGCTGAGAATTGCATTTTATGTGCCTTCCAGGTTTCAAGAAAAGGGAGCAGGATTAAAGAAGAAAAAAGCTTATAGGAGAGTTTTACCTTTTTATTGAATCTAAACAGCACAGAGCTGGTTAAGTGGGGAGTAAATTCTGAACTGCTGGAGCAGGTGGGACCAGTTTGATGGTCTTTACAAAATAATCAGCAATTTCTTTCACTTTTTAGCCAAAGAAAGTAAAGGAAAATGGCATTAAAATATATTTTTGGGTTCACCCACCCTCCAAAAAAAGTTTCATTGACTAAACATTTGAAAAATTTATTTCAAGGTGACTTAGTATTTTTTGTCCAAGTTTTACAGTTCTTTAAAGCATCAAGATGCATTTTTTTAGCCACCTGTGAAATGAAAGCATCATTTTCAGATAAAAGTCAGAAAAACCTCAAAGCTGTTGGTTTTTTCTGATCATTTTCTTTCCTTTTTGTTCACAACTAGTCAGCTGGGAGAAGTCAAGAGCAGCAAATGTGAGCACTGCACATAATTAAATGACTGTTATAATTATTAATTTTTAAAATAAATATATATTTTTCTCAGAACAAGTTGGGTGCCAACAACAAAGCTGCTTGGTTATGATCTCGATTGGATTTCATCCTGCAGTGAGGGATGGTGGGTTTTTTGAAGGGAAAGGCCAGAGCCTGGAACTGCCCTCCAGGAAAATTTCCAAGTGCTGCTTTCCCTGATTCAGCCATTTCTCAGCCTGGAGCAAAGGGGCATTTTTCTTCAAAAGCCCATTATTTGGATAAATGAAGTGTGGCAGTGTCAGGAGGCCCAGGCAGCTGAGGAAGGGCAGGATGGAGCTTCCCAAAGGACAATACACCCAACCCTGCCTGTAGCGTGGATCTTTTCCAAGAACAAAAAGCTGGTTTGGCCATTTAGTTCTTTACATTCCACCACCCCAAGTCTTTCTGGATATTTTTAATTGCACAAAGCATTTTTTCTGCTCTTCCCAAAGTACTCTTTGCATGGAAAGTGCTGCTGGAGGCCCTCAGAGGTCTTTTTGTATTCCAGCAGGTCTGGAGCAGCTCTGCACCCACATGATCCATGTCTCCCCCTCCTGAGCCACTGCCAGCAAACAGGAAAGAGGGAAGAGCTGCCAGACCCATCCTCCCTGATTTTTGGTGGCACAGGAGCCTCTGAGGGTGTGTGTGAATGACAACCTGCCTGAGCTGCCAGAGCTCCTGGAGCTCCAGGCTGTGGCTCCTGGGCACTGTGGGCACCACCAAAGTCCCTCAGCTCCCAGTGTCTGATCCTACTGGAATGAAACAATGCTCCAGCCTGAAAATACACCCCTGGAGCAGCATCCTCTGGGCTGTTCAGGATGCTGAGCCTGCTGCAGTGCCTGCTTGGTTTGCATCCTTCCTCTGAACCTGTCTCTGAAACGAGTTCTTTTGTCATTCTCAGCTGGGAAAATCCTCTCCTGCCCAGCTCCTGCTGCTCTTCCCATCAAAGGAGCCTCGTGCTCAGGTTTAACTTTCTGACTTCTCTCTTCAGCTTGGCAGGTAACACTGGATCAAAGAGTGGGTTAAAAATTAGGCTGCAAGAATCATTACTGGGAGTCCTTCCCACTGAAACACATTGCAGGTGATTTAATCTCAGTCCTGTTGACACTGAAGATGACAAAGGGCTGAGAAGAACCTTCCCTGTCCCCAGGAGCATCCCCAGTGCCTCCTGCAGTACAATGAGGTGCCTGTGGGCTTGTGACCTGTGTTTTCTCACTGTTCAGGTGTTATAATTCTATGTCCTGCACAGACTGAGTCTAAACACACTGAATTTTTACCTGTCACTTGCCATAACGGGTCCCAGGTTTGGGCATTTTTCTCACAGCAAACCAGGTTGTCAGGGAAATAAATGTTTATACAGCACATTGGATTTATCACTGGAGTAAATCAGATGATGCTGGGGAAAAAATAGAAGTGCAAGTTACCTACAGCCATGGCAACTTGAGAGATGCCTCTTCTCTTAGGCCCCAAGATGCCCCTAATTTAGAAGGCAGAGTTGCATTGCTAAACACCCCCATTCCCAGACCCCAGGCTGGTCCCAGGCTGACCCCATGCAGTCCTTAATCACTCCAGATCCACAACTCCCACTGGTGTCAGCACAGGTTTTGCATTCTTGCACAATCAGCATCTTTTTTTTCACAGTAAAATCACACACTCAGCTTCACTGGGGGGCAAAACCACAATGAAAATCCCAGGCAAGTCTCCTTTTTGACCTGAGTTAAAATGAAAAGTGCACTAAAATCCACCAGCAGAGATCTAAGAAAATGCTGCAGAGCAGGGAGGGGGATCCTTGCTTTGGGGACAATAAGTATGAAAATATCTGCACAGAAATGCACTTGTGAAAAAACAAGGTTCATGTGTGAACTGAAAACAAAGGCTCCCTACTTGCCCACGTTGCCAGCCCACACACAGGCACCAAGCTGCTGAATTTGGGTTATAAGCATTGAAGAGGAAATGTTTGTATTCCTACCTCTGCTACTGAACGTGTTTTAAAAGGAGAAGAAGAGCAGGAAATTGTTTTTCCCTTCTATACTTTTGCACTTATTGAGATATCACTTTATTCTTGGAAAAAGTCTCTTTGTCCATTAATCATTTCTGTGGGTCTCAAAAAAGCCCTTTTTTGTTTTTCTAAAAATAACTCAGCCTCACAAAATACCATGAGTTGATCAAATTTTTGAGGGACTGAAAAATTCTTACATTTAACCTAAGTTAGGGTTCAGCTTTGCTGCTGCAGTTTCTCAGCTCTGGTGGAAGCTGTAGATATTTGAGTGTGGAACAGAGATATTTTCCAATTTATTGTCAGCCTGACAATGATTATGTAGCCCATTGAGATGGAGTGGTGTGATTTAGTGTTTTGGAGGCATTTGTCATGTTTGATGAATGAATCTGGTGATTCAGGCAATGAAAATGGGAGAATTCCAGCTGGTGAGAGATAAAGGATGCTGCTGATACACAGGGTTATGACAGGGCTGGAGAAGGGTATAAAATTTTTATTTGTTTCTCATTTAGAGTTTTAAAGGAAGATGGGAAGGAAGATCCACTGTGCAGCTGGCTCTGCACAGAGTTCTTTCCACCAAAACTTACTTGGGAGTTAAGATTTGGCCTTTCTTGTGTTCCTGGTTTCTTGCCTGTCATCCCTTTCCTGCTCATCACACCCAGGGAGGTGCATCTGGAGAGACCTCCTGGGTATCTCCAGGTTCTCTCAGCATCCACAGCTCTGCAGAAAGACAGAAATACTGAGTTTTCTCCCACTAAGGTTTGGTAAAAAGCCAGATGGGGGCAATGGCCATTCAATGGGTCCAAAATATGGGCATTTCCTGAGACAAACCTCTGAAATTCCAGCCATGCCCAGGCAACTCATGGCTCATTTCGGTTTAAAGTTCATGGATATAAACAGGTTCTTATGAAAACAAGGTATTTTGAGGTGTGTTTGATATTTGCCATAGATGAATAAGGTGTGAAACACCAGGCAAAGAGAACTCAGAGGGTGTTTTCCAGGGAAAAAGAAAGGAATTTTGGGATCCCGTTGCTTCAAGGACAACTGAAGAACAAGACTTACTCCACTAATGGATATTCCTGAAGAAATTAAGATGTACCAGTGCTGGTCCATCTTCCTGAACTATTTCAATTCTTAGCTTTTAGTTGAAACATTCCATATTAACTTTTACATATATATAACTACACACATTTTACCTTATGTTATTTAGGGTTTCCAAAGAAAATACATGCCATTCATACTCAAAAGCAAAGCCATGTTGTGCTGCTGAGCTTTAGCTGAATCCAAAGCTCAGCTTTCACTTGACAAAACCAGCCTGAGCTCTCCTAGAGCATCAATCCATTTAGTAGTACTTGGGAGGAATAAATTGATTTTCTCATTGCTCTGTGTTGGCTAAAAATTATTCGATTATGTATTTAGCTGCTAATGGAAACTCATTAGTAGATTTTCATTTCATGCTTGTTTGCACCTGCAATCCATTTCTCCTTGTCCAAAGCACTGTTTCATTTCGGTTCCACACCATAAATTTTCTTGCCTATAAACTGATAAGTGTCAGCCAAAATTCAGTGTATGAGGGCTGAAATAGCTCAGGGCCATTGTTTTTACAACAGCATCATTAAAGAACAGCTCTCTGGTGAGCCAGTGGTACTTATTACTGGGAATATTGATGTCCTAACTCGCCTCATAGTTTACTTGTTAATTGAGTTTCCTTTGGTAGTGTCAGTTCCTTGACATTGTCCTGTTGGTTTTGTGCTCTCCCAGAGCCCCACGAGGATCCTCTCCATCCTTTAACCCAAAGATGGGACACTCCACACTCCAGGCATGGAGTTGGGATGCCAGGAGGGAGGGAGCCCTTCCCTCCCCCATCCAGGACATTCCACCACCACCACGGGTTCAAACTCCACCTGGTTTTATGTGGGATGTAAATTCTCCCACAGGGGCTCACCTGGCACCTCACCTCCAGCTCTGCTTGGGAACTCCATCACCTGAGTCCCAAAAATATCCCAAATGATCAAAATTATCCCACTCAAAGTCTCTGAGGTTCAACAAAACACAAGCTCAGTGGCCACTTGTTGTATTTGGAGGGATTTGGATTTGTGTTGGAAGTTATTCCCCCCATTCCAATCCCCCCAGATCCAGCACAACGAGCCCAGTTTAAATTTGCTTCCCCATCTTCCTACTCCAGTTCCCTGATGGGTTTGAGCCACTGGGATCTCCAGGGAATCACGGGATGTTGATGGAAAAGCTCCTGTGGTAGGAACTGGAAGAAGGGCAGGAGGAGCTGAGGACCAGAACTTTCTCACTGGAGCTTCTGGGCATTTCAGTAAAATCAGGTTAGTGAGGTGGAATCTGATCAAAATAATTATGTCACATTTTGTTGCCATATAAAGAAATTAAGAAGTTGTTCAACTGCAGCAGAATTATTCTGAATTGATGCAAACATGAGAACTGCCTCTCTCAGTGCTGTGTATTGATACAGCCCACACACACAAAAATGCATTTTATGTCAAAACACCTATTTTAGCAAGCAGCTGAACCCACCAGGGTCTGCCTGAATTCCCCACCAAGCAAGTGAGAGCAGGACCAGCTCTGGATGTGCTTGTTAAGTGGGATGATCAATACAAATCTATTTCTCAATTAAATAAAAGATCCTGGGGTGTGTGTTGCCTGCAGGCCAAAAGAGTTCTGAGTAAAACTGGATTCCAGAATACAAAGTTGGGCTGGTTTTGCTCTGGGTTTTAAATGAGCTTTGCCAGCATGCAACTGCAATCCTTGTGAACTGTGCAGATTAAATTTCCTTGCAGTAATGACCACTAGGAATTAGTGAAATGTTAATCTTCCCACCTGCTGCGTATGATTATACATGAGTCTAATCAACCTGATTACAAAAGAAAGTAATTTCTGCTTTTACAGGATTTTTTTGTTGTTGTTCCCTGCTTTAGTTCTTCCTGAGGAACTGTGAAATTCTTTCCCCTGTATTTTAAAGCAAAAATAATGATTAAATTAAAATGTGTAAAGGGGAGCAATGGAGGCTGATAGTAATTGCTTTACAGCAGATAAAGTAATTGATGCTCTGAGGATTTATTTCAAAGCATAGAAGTGAATTAGGAGCCTGCTTTATCTGGATTTGATGAAGTCACTGTGTCTTTCTGTCTTGGTCTTCAGCTAAACTGTTCTTGATGAGAGTGTTAATAATTACAGGAGAGCTAAATTGTTTTAGGGACACAAGAGGATGAAAGACACATTTGGGTTTCTCTTAAAGCTACAGCCACAACCACCTTTCTGCTGCCACCACGGAGACGTTCCAGTGGGAGCAGGAGGAAAAGCAGCTCCTCAGTGGAAGATTAGAAAGTCAAGCTGAAAAGCTACATCTGGTTGTGTTTCCTGTGTAAAATCTACACCTACAAAAACTGAAAGGAGAGTTAAGGCTGGGCCTGCAGACCTCTGGCACAGGCCCTGCAGTGCAGAGATGCTTTCCAAGTCAGAAATGCAAGAAATTCAGCGTAGAGAAATCTGAAAATCCAAAGAATGGGGAGTGAGCCACAGCAATTCTTTTCCTGCTTCATTCCTCAGGCAAACCCTCAGTTTTCTGAGCAGCCAAAAAACCTGGAATACCTGACCTCCCCCCAACACAGGGACAGTGCCCAGCTCCACTAATCCCTGCCTGAAGAATCAGAATCTCAGACCATCTGATCCAATAGATCAGTGCCAGTTGTCTGAAACCATTCCATGTCCAGGGAGCACCATCCCACAGGGGTTTAATGCACCCAGGGAAATGAGGATGCCACTGTGTCTTTGTGCCTTGGGTTTCAGCTAAACTGTTCTTGATGAGAGTGTTAATAATTACAGGAGAGCTAAATTGTTTTAGGGACACAAGAGAACCATTCTGACCCTGGAGTTCCCAGCAGAGCCTGGAGGAGCTGCTGGGGATCTCCGTGGTGACAGCGTTCCATCCCAGGTAATTCCCACCCTTTCACCTCCTCTTCTCATCTTTACCTCTGAATGTTTTAGGATTCTAATGGAAAGGAATTGCCAAACATCTTCCTATTCCTTAAAGGAAAAGCAGATTTTTTTTTCTTGTAGCTACTCCTGCAACTCAATTCACTGGAACAGGATTTCCAGGGATTGCTGCCCGTTGAAGTTGGGAATTTGCCTTGAAACCAGCTTTAAACTGGGCTGGAGGGGGAGTAGAAATACCCTGCTAAAGTACATCTCCAAAAACTCCTGAAAGAATTCCATTTCCCCAAACCTGTGCCTGGAGCAGCCCCAGCTTCCCCACACCACCAGTTTTTCCCAGCCCTGCATCTCCCAGGGCAGAATTCCCACTGGAGAGCCCAGAGATAACCCTTCCTTTATTTATGGCCCAGAAAATGAGCATGGCTGGATCCAGGCCTTCCAGAATTTGTGAGATCTTTATCCAGTTCACAGTTTGGAGTAAAATCCTGCTGAGCTTTCAGGGGGATGTGTCACCTGGGGCAGGATTGATGTGCCCTGATACCAGTTGGGACACAGTGAAGCCAGAATTCCCTGGGTGTGCCTTCCCTCCTCCTCCTGCTCTCCAGCTCTGGCCTTATTAGAAAAGCTGAACTTTTTTCAGCTTGGCTCATGAAAATCTTCAATACCTGATTCTCTCCTGCTTGGGGCTGTACAGGAACATCCTCGGTAGAGGAATCCCAGGGTTGAGGAGGGAATTGTGGAGGTGGGAAACCAATATCCCAACTGGGGCATCCAGCAGCCTCAGCAGCACAAGTCATGATGTGCCACAAGGAAAGGAGGGATAAAAGCAGTTAAAATCATGTGTTAGCAGCTCTCAAACTGCTCCTGAAACGTTTCCCAAGCCTGTCCTGAGGGCAGGAGGTGGCTCAGTCCGTGTGGAGTCAGGGAGAGCAGGGACCACCCAACCAGTGTCTGAATTTTTGGTTTGTCATTTACTTACTGGAAGAATAAATCCAATAGATCATTAAAGCTGCTGTTCCCAGCCCCCTGCAGTCCATGTTATCTAACACCTGGAAGGGGGGTTAAGAGGATCAGCTCATTTCAAACATCAGTGCTAAGTTTAGCTTCTGTAGGTAACAGTTTTGGTTTGAACTCTAATAAAGAGGTATGTTTAGAATCTCAGGGGCACACTCTGCTCGTTTGAAACAAATGAGGATTATATAAGGAGGAACATGAGCTACAAATAGGATTCATAAAATTAATTGGCTCTAAGCTGCAGCTGAGCAGAGCCATTAAAAGTGACAGTGGCCAAAGTGCCCGTCCTCCCTGGGGATGGCAAGGCCAGGCTTGGCCAGCCTGGATCCCTCCCTGGGGATGCCAAGGCCAGCCTGGATCCCTCCCTGGGGATGCCAAGGCCAGCCTGGATCCCTCCCTGGGGATGCCAAGGCCAGCCTGGATCCCTCCCTGGGGATGCCAAGACCAGGCTGGATCCCTCCCTGGGGATGCCAAGGCCAGCCTGGATCCCTCCCTGGGGATGCCAAGGCCAGCCTGGATCCCTCCCTGGGGATGCCAAGGCCAGCCTGGATCCCTCCCTGGGTTCCTGCAGAGCCAAGCCCCCTGGCTGCCCCAAAGGCTCTCCAAGAGCTCCACATTGTCCCATATTTCCATTTCCCAGGGGTGCTGCCCACCAAGGCTGGAGCAGCTCACAGAGGTTCTGCACATGCCAGAGAACCTTCTCATCCTTCCAAGGAACCCCCAAACCACAGCTCTGCTCCAGCAATCAAAACAAAAAGACCCTTTATTTGACTGCAAGTGTCAGCCCAGTTGCCAGAATTCCTGTGCCCAAATCCAGGGCTGTGCTCCCTCTGCTCCAGTCGCTGTTTCCAGTCCAACAAACAATGTTCCATATATTGATCCTATCAATTTTCATGCTGCTAAATCCAGCTGAGGAAATTCCTGGGATTCCTTGCAGGAGCCTGTCTGCTCCCTCCAGCCCTGGGATGGGGCAGTGATGGGGCTTCTCCTCCTTTCTGAGCAGCAGCTCATTGCTGGAGGATCAGTTACAGCTGCCACACTTTAATGAGCTAAAGCAGAACCTTTAGCTGAGTCTCCCTAATTGCATGTAAAGCACCAGAAATATATGTATATATAAATCTTCTAAAATAGCTTCCACATGTTCTCCCATCCCAGAGCTCTCTTTAGTCACAAAGCACTGAGCCAAGTGTGCTAAATTCAGCTGAGATGTGTATCCCACCAGTTCCCACCACAAAGCCCAGCTTGAGTCAGGCTCTGAGTGTCCTTTTAATTGCAAAACAATAAAAACTCACCCGAAGCAGTGCCATGGGAACTTGAAATAATTCTAAGGCCTCCAGAAGGTGCTGCAGGAGCTGGAGCCCCACTCCTGGGTTTGCAGAGGGGCAGGACCCCTGTCCAGCTCTTGCCAGAGCTCTGAACAGACAGCCCTGGCCAAGCTCCCTGGGTGTGTGCCCTGAGCATCCCAGCTGAGATCCATGGAGTTTACACACAAGAGAGTCCACAATCAGCCAGAAATGAAAATAAATGGGAGCAAAACTTCTCTTGCACCTAATCAATACCAATAATATTACAAAATCCCTTTCTCTGAAGACTCTATCCTAAGCAAGGCAGGAGCTCATTAATAGCTCCTGAAATTATCCCAATTTCTCAGCTGTTCTCACACCATCACTGATGTTTTGGTCAATGGCAACATTAGCAAGGACAAAGCAGAGTCAGTGCCCTGCTCCCTGGGGGATGAACAAACCAAATGGTTCCTGATGAAACAGGGAAAAGCATTTTTCTGACCGTTTTTCTGTGGCCCCCACAGAGTCCTTTGACAATTTCTGATGGTCTGCAGAGGGAGACTGAGGTTCCCTCCCCCTCTTTTAGCTGAAATAACCTGCAGCCACAGCAAACCCCCTCATGCAACACTGGCATTTCTCAAGACATGGTACCTCCCAAACTTAACACATCTGCTCTTTCTTTCCAAAATCAATCACACCCACTTGGATGCCACCAGGACCAGCAGGAACATTGGGTGCCCTGAAGAGCCTTCAGGAAAAAGCAAAGCCAGGAGCTCTGCCCAGCAGGAGGGGAGGATCCAAACTTGGATGTGATGTTCTTGGAGGTCTTTCCCAACCTTAACAAGTCCAGAATTCCATGCCTGACAGCACCAAGGTTGCTGTGGCCAAGTCCTGGAGGCCTGGCAGGATCCAGCTGAGCCATGAATTTTCTTGTGGGTTTAATTCCCTTGCAGCAACAACCGACCCCAGGGTCTGCCTGGGACAAGTCCTGCATCCACAGAAACTCCTCTCAGGACTGTTTTTGAGGGCTGTCCCTCATTCTTGGACACCAAATGGTGCTTTGCACTGCTGGGAAGAGTCACCAGCCACCACCTCCTGTCCCTGGGCCCTGTGTTGCTATTCACACCCACATTCAGGAGCAGTAAGAAATCATTCACTACCTGTTTCAAAAGAAATGGGATGAACATGTGTTTTTTAGATTATCCCACAGTAAGAGCTGAGATGAAAATTTCCCTCTGGATTTCCCAGAGTCTGGGAGTCCTGCAGCTCCCCAGACACAGCTTCTCTTTAAAGGAAATGGAAGTTTGCCCTGTGGATAATGAACCATTCCCAGGTATCAGCTGCTCCTCCATCCCAGCCCACACACCCAGCAGGAACTGAGGAGGGGGTTGTTGGTTTGTGGGGATAACAGACACCACAATTCCTGCAGGAAAAGGGAGCTGGGGCTGTGACAAACCAGCGTGGCACTGACTTGTGCTGCTGGGATCACAGGAATCACAGTTACTCCCACTCTGTGCAACTCACTTCAGAGTTGTCCAAACAGACCTTTGCTTATGTACCTGCTCTAAGAAAATCAGCCCAACCCACTCCTTCCCCTGTAGTAAAAATATTTCCATAGCTAAGTTTTACAGTGCAAACATATTATTTTTGGCAGGTTAATGTTGTGATACTTTATGTAATGCCATATCTTGGGGGAAAAAAAGCTGTGTGTCAGTGTAAAAACACATCATTTAACAGTGAACTTACAAAAATCTTGCAAAAATCCAACCTTTTCATTGAAGTGTCAAAAACTTGTCACATCTCTCACCAGTGGGCATCACAGAAGGTATTACATCAGTTTATGGACCTTAGACTTGAAGGACAGTAAATTAAAAAGCAAGTTTTTGGGAAGAAAACTGTTGAGAATGTCACTGGAATATGGCCATCCTTGAGGGACGTGAACAGAAATCACAGTCCATCAAACTTGAGACTCAAGTGAGATGGATGATGGATGAGTCACCTCCCTGACAACTTCTGAGGTGCCCTATGCATGGGAAGGGAAAATCAGGGATATTTTGCAAGCAGGATGGAAAGGCAAGGAAATATTGAAGGGGAACTCACTGCAGATGGGGAAGGTCTGGTACCATCCTTAGGAAAAAGCCTCTCAGCTCAAGTCCCAGCACCATCTTCACCATTAAACCACGTCCTCAAGTGCCACATCCCCATTTCCTGAACACCTCCAGGGATGGGGACTCCACCACTGCCCTGGGCAGCCTGTTCCAAAGCTTGATAACCATTTCCATGAAGCAATTTTCCAGAATCTCCAACCTAAACCTCCAGTGGCACAACTTGGGGTCATTTTCTGTGCTCCTGTCACTCGTGGGACTGGCAGGACTCCTGAACAGCCCAGCCCAGGACTGTCCCCTCCAGCCAGGGGGGCCAATTAACCAGCACAGCCCAACATTCCTACCTGGCACCATCCCAGCTGTGAAACCACATCCAGACTGGCAGGAAGCAGCACGTGGCACCTTCAACACAGTGAGAACATCCCATGTCACCCACAGCAGGTGACCCATTTTCCACAGGCATTGCTGGAGCAGTTCATTCTCTAACCTTTCCTCTTGGATGGCCCTGGGACTGTTCTCCTACAGCCATGGGCTTGTGCTGCAAAGAAAAAAAAAAGAATCCAACCATGGGAATTCTCCTCCTGCCCCCACTGCAGCTCACGGCACAACCCCTGAGCATTTGGAGAGCCCAGGAACCTCCTGCTCCAGAGCAAAGCCAGTCCTGGCTCCTCACTCACACACTCAGCACCATCCAAACACATTTGGGGCTTTTGAATTTGTGTTTTCAGCTGGAACCTCAGGGACAAGTGCAGGGGGTTCATGTGTGGCAACAAAAGCCTCGTGGCATTTCTTAGAGAGACAAACCCCAAGTGTAGCAATTATTGAGAGCCTTGCAGACAGTCGAGCTGACTTGGCAGACTGGAGCTAATTGGGTTTATAGCAGAAGGAAGCTTTGATTGAAGTGCCTCACTTAACAAAAATCTTACACATCCCCCAAACCCCACTAACATTATTCTGGAGCACGTCAAACAGCCACCCCACATCTTGCCAGAGAAGAAATGCAGGGATTTTTATTGCTTTCCCAAGCAAAGGCCCACAAGTGAATAATTGGGACGGTTTGATGTGGTGTGTGCTGATCCATAATTCAGAGCAGCTGCATGTGCCTCACTTTTGAGGCTCCTTTTGAAGTTCATGGAACCCCTGCAGCCCCCAAGGGGAGGGATCCTGCTCAGGTGGGCCCTCAACAAAAGGGGGGTGGGAACAGCTCCAAAGCTAATGCACAAAACCACTGGAGAATGTAAATTAATGGAGCCTCGAGTTTACCGAGTAAATAATTCAAATTTCACCCTGGTGATTTATGAAAATAAAAAGACATCTTTAATGAACCCGGCAGGTGCTTCTGTTTTTACGTGTTAAGGGCAAAAATAAAAAGGCAGAAGCTTTTTTTCTGTTCTGTGGTCACAGTTTAAGAGAAAAGCTGTCCCCTGTGCTTCAGGGATTTGCTGTGCTCAGCAGTTTGGCTCTCAAGGGAGGGTTGCACGAGTATTTCCAGTTAAATTTCCACAGAGCCACGTGGAGAACCCTTCCACACCTTCCTGGGCACTAGTCCTAGGGGAGGTTTTACAAAAATGACACAACACCTACATATTTAAGGGGAGAAGATGTTTTTGAGTCAGCCCAGTGTGGGATAGCACTCAACACAAACCTGCTGCTGGCAGTGTGCTCCCTAAATTCTTTCCTAAATCAATCATTTCATATAAGAATTCAGATCATGGACCAAAGGTCTGGATTATTTGCAGGGAAAAATCCCAAACAGGGGCACAGTGTCTGTGTTCTAGAAGAAGATGGAAGTTGGAGATGTACAAAGACAAGATGGAATAGAGAATAAAGGGTTTGTGGGAAGGAGACAGAGAGGAAACCCAGCACATCAGCTGGGATGGGAAACAGGAAAGACTGCAAGAACAAAGGTTAAGCCAATTAAAAAATCCCATCATAGAATCTTAGAAAGATTTAGGTTGGAAGGGCCCTTAAAGATTAACTTGTCCCACCCCTTGCCATGGGCAGGGACACCTTCCCCTCTCCCAGGCTGTCCCTGCCCTCGGTTCTTCTGCCTGTCGTGTTTGTTTGGTGGTTTCAGCAGAAAATTCCCATTTTCAAAGCTGCTGCTGATCCCATCCGCAGCTCCAACCCCCAGCATCCTCACCTTTCTCACTGACTCCCACGGGGCTCATTGTGGGAAAACACCTCATTAAGAGGAGGAGCTGAGACTTTTAGGAAGGAAACCTTCTGCCTTTGTGCAGAGCACCAGGAGTGGCAGCGCTGCCTCACGAGAGGTGGGAAGTGCAGGAAAAGAGGACTTTGAAGGTAAAGTGGAGCTCTCAGAGCTTTAGACTTCAAACTCCCCTTTCCCAGCCTTGACAGAAGGATTCCCCGGGAGAAGGATCCCTGTGCACACACAGCCCTGGCAGATCCAAGAGCCCAGCACTCCGGGACTGAGGAGCCCCCAGCTATTGCAGCCAAGCAGTTGCCACTCTCCAGCTGGAATCCAGGACAATCCACTCTGCACTCCCATAAAGGGCTCTGCTGCTGAGCCATGTGGGACATGGAAAGGCTGCACACCCAGATTGGGGCTTGGACAATAAAAAAAAATTAAAAAATCCACTGAAAAACCACAGCTGATCCCATAAAAAGGTGCAAGGATGGACAGCTGGGCCAGGAATACCCTGCACACAATCCCAGAATGGGCTGGGTTGGAATGGAACATAAACTCATCCAGTCTCACCCCCTGCCATGGGCAGGGACACCTTCCACTCTCCCAGGTTTCTCCAGCCTGGACACTTCCAGGGATGGGGCAGCCACAGCTCCTCTGGGAAGCCTGTGCCAGTGTCTGGCTCATGGAAAGCTGAAGCAACTCCTGACCTGGCACAGAGTGAAATTATCTCAGGAGGATGTTATTGGAAGGACAAGAGAGGTCTGAGCAGACACGGCCAAGGGGCTTTCTTCTCCCTGGAAGCAGAGGACAGGGAGAGCCTTCCACAGGGACAGATGTGGGAATTCACACAAAATGCTTCCCAAGCTCCAAGGAAAGTCAGCAGCTGGAACCTCCCACTCTTCCACATCAGTCTGAGGCCGAGGAAATACATCCCAGAGTTCTTTATCCCCTGGCTGAGCTCCCTCACCTGAGCCCTGGACCGGGCAGGACCAACATCCCTGTGCAGGGGAGAGGGATGTGATCACCCCCTGGAATCCACCTCCAACCCCAAACCAGTGGGGCCACGTGATGGCACCAATCCAGGGATTCCTTTTCAGGATCAGCCACACCATCACCCTCAGATGTTGCCGTGGCAATTTGAAATCATTAAAAATAAATAAACTCGTTTTTATGACACGACTCATAAAATGCCTGGCTCCTGCCAGGAGCTCAAACTTGGCCTGTTTGGTTAATTTGATGGGATGCCATCAGTGAGGGCCTGATTGGAAACCACAAGTCATTTTTCTCCTTGGAAGAGTGGATAACTGAGTCTATTAATCCAGCAATACATTTCAACTGAGTTATTGTGACAAGGGACTTCCATTATCCATTTCATCTGGTTGCAAACTGTCAGAGTAAATCTCGGGGGGTTAGGGAAAAAAGCTGCCTGCCTTTGTTGGCTGGTTTTATGTGCCACAACAGTTTAATTTGGTTCACTTTACCTCATGATACTGTACAACTGTACAGGGGGAAGCTCACAGGGAACCTACTGCAGAAAATTGCAATTATGTGAACATCAAAGGGTTTTTTTCAAAAGGAGCCAGGACAGTAAAATTTGACCACCTGGCAGCATCTTGACTATTGGCTTCAACAACCCTTTTTTTCTTATAGAAAAGAAATTATCTTTCTTATGAAAAACTTTCTTTATATATAAGAAAAAAATTCTTAGAGATTCTTGCATTTCTATGGGTTTTTTCCCTTTGGAATAAATTAATCTTTGGGAATTAAAAAGTTCTCTGGTTTTATTCTGTTTGCAAAGCAAGATGACTTAAACAGTCAAAACTCTTATAACCAGAAGTGATTCAAAATAAGACATAAAAGAGTATACAATGGTATTCAGCTTTACATGTTGAACTGGAATTAATTTATTTAATTTATGGCTCTACCAATGACTTGACTGGAGAGTAACTTATTCCCCCAGCAGTCATGCAGGTGATGAGAATTCCTTTGATCCATTATTTGCTTATTTTTTAATTAAACCTGTTCTGGTTGAAGGACAGTTTTTATTGATGGAACTGGTCTTTGGCCAAGAAATCTAGTGGGAGAAAAGTTGAAGCTGCAGTGGAGGAGAAGGAAGAGGGAGGATCCAGTGTCACTCTGAAAAACAGACATGGAAAATTCCCAGTAAATTCAACCCAAGTGCTCCTCACATGGATGAAGGAGGAGGTGACACCACACCAAGAGCTGCCTGAGGAGTTTGTTTTTCATCCCTCCCCCCTGGCCAGTCCCTCATGGAATGGGACCTTTGAGGTTTCCTCCTGCAGCACTGACACTTTAACCCCTCTCCAGCACTTTGTTGTCAGTTATTCCCCTTAAATCTCCTTTCAAAGCCACTGTGAGCTGCAGGAAGCCCAGAGAGTGGCAGATCCCTGCACAGCAACACCCCCCACACTTTAATTACAGCCTTTACAGATAAATAGCCCTTCTGAGAAGGGAGTTTTAGAGGTTTTTAAGCAACACTCAAAGCTGCCTGTGCTCCCTTCAAAACACACACAGACCCTCCAAACCCAAGTGCACTGGGGAGAAAAAGAGCAATAAAATCAACCCTCCGTGTTTCTGGAGGCAGAATTCCTGCTTTAGTCCCAGCTCTGGAGTCTGAGTCCAGGTCACTGCAGTACCAGGGATGCTCTGAAGGGCAGGGGTGTCAAGGGTGGGATAAACAGCTGAATTTCCTGAATTTCAGGAGCTGCAGGTCTTGTTTCTCCAGCCTGGATGGACAAACACACCTATGGCTTGAAGGCTCTGAATTAAACAGAGGCTGTGCTCTTACCAGAGTTTGGGGGAAAACAATATTTTGGCCAGTCCTGGTGCATGGAATAAATCAGTCCTTACTGGACTTACCAGGGCAAGGACAAAGGGAACAAACTGCCTTAGAGTCCTTTACATGTTGGGTTGGTTTCTTTAAAAAGCCTCTGCTAAGAAATCAGAATTGTGGTTTCAACTGCTTTTAATTCCACCCTCTCAGCACTATTCCTGAAACAATGAAAACTCCGATTCCTGATCTTCCCCAAAGTCATCCTTTGCTCTCAGGAGGTGCTTGGCAGCTCAGTACAAAATGTCAGTGTCACAACTCCCCAGCTCACACTCGCCTTTGATCAGAGCTGGGAGTGAGAAGAGATGCAATATGTTCCTGCCTTGCCTGTCACTGCACAGTATTCATTAGTTTTAATTATTTTTAAGGTTCTAGGGGGGGCCATTAAAAAAATTAATCACAAATGGAAGGAACAGCAGCCGTATGTGGCCGTAAAAAGACAATAAAGCATTTTAGGATCCACACTTGTTATGATTTACACTCCAAACAGGACTAGAGGCAGCATATGGTGATTGCCAGAAACCAACATTTATTCTAAAAACCTGGAGATTTATCTCCCAGCTTGCTTGTGTGCAGAAGTTGCATTTATTTTAACCAGTATTCAAGTTGTTGTGATACCAGAACTGGAGTTTTTTGTGGATTTTTTTTAACCAAGCCAGGTTACCACAAACCTCAGCCTGTCCCTGTAAATAGATCCTTTCAGGAGATATTTACACTGATTCCAAGTGAATCGTTGGATGCAGGTTTAGACATAGGTCAGCTCCTGCTCTGGGGCAACAACTGTGTCACCAGCTCTGGGCTCATCTTTGGCAAACAGAAGGTGCCACCTGTGCCCAAAAGGACCCTCCCATTAGTTCAAGCTTTGCTTTAATTTCAGCATCTCAGGATGGAAATGTCTAAATAATAGTTATGAACAGGGTGTTATTCTTTAGTGTAATAAATAGTGGGTAAGAGTATCACCTCAATTTCTTCTCACTGGCTGAATGTCAGAAAAAGCAGGAATTTACAGCAGAGACACGTTTCCAAGAAGGTGGCACAAGTGTTGTGGAGTATTCCTATTAAAAAACCATGAAGTTTGAACACCTATTTTACAGTTTCTGTGCAATACACCCTGAGGAACAGGACAGGTGGGGGAGGTGACAACACAGGGCTGGCTGGACCCAGGGTGAGTTGGATCCCATGGACAGCATCAGTCCCTGGTGCAACACAATCCCATTGGATTTAAATACTGAAACCCACCAGGGAAGAGACTCTCAGAGACTGCACAGCCAAGTTCTGCTTTCCAGGGCTCTGGGATGTATTTTTACTTCACCAAATTAATTTGCAATTTTAAGGGACTAACGTGGAACTGACTCAGTAAATGTCCAGCAGAACTGAAGGAGTGCTGGAGGCTGCAATGAGACCTCTCCTCGTTTATTTATTGGCCACTTCAACGTTTTTAATTCCCCCATCCAGTCCAGAGTGACCTGTACCAATATCCTTCAAAGTCAGTGCAGTCACAGTTCCCACCTGGCACGAGGATGCTCCTGCTGCTGGGGAAGGGCTGGATTTAGGGAGGCAGAGCTGAGATTGGAGACATGGAACATCTCCCTCCTCATGGTTCAGGATTAAACCAGCACCTCTTCCAATGCCAAGGGTACCTCTCCCTCCTGGCTTTGCAGCCTCCCCTCTTCCCTCCCCAGTCTGATCATGTCTCAAGTCTGGGAAGCAAAAAGGTCAAAGCTGTAAAGTACCTGCTGTCTCCTCCTTTCCTTCCCTCCAGCTCAAGGAAAATGCCAGAAGTGGATTTCCAACCCCTTTAAAGGGAAGGTAATGGATCTGCATCATCTGCCTCAGCATTTCCAAAGGGGCAACAAACACATTCCCATCCTCATGGAGACCCTTCTCCTTGTCCTGCACTGAACTTCTTCACACTCAGCTCTGCTGAGCAAAGCAATGGAACAGAGCTGCAAAACCAGCTCCTTCAGCCCCTCAAAAAGAAAAAAAGGCCACAGCCCCACCAACCAACAGCCTTAAAAATGGTCCAAATTAGCATTATGAAGTGCTGAAGGTTGTCAATAATTATTGTCAGTAATTAGCTCAGAACATGCCATGCTGCTCCTGGGAAGGGCTGTAGAGCAGATCCCAGGCTGACAGGAATCCCCATCTCCAGTGGAATTCCAGTGACTGTGGCAAGTGGGGAGTGACAGGATTGGGGTATTTATTTCAATTAAGTGCTAGAAAGCATCAGATCTATACAGAGCTTTAGGCAAAGGATTTGGTTATTTAGAATTGCTGTGCATTAGAATTACAGTGGCTCTATAGTTCTATATTGTACTCTGACATTATATGGAATTAGTCACAACAGGGAGAAAGAATCAATCAGTCCTGGCTGAGGCATTGAGATAATAATGACTCATTTGACGAGATTGCTCTGGAAAATTAATAATGACGGTGGTAATTACCAACCTGGGATGGCTGCAGTGCTCATTATTGTCCTTTTACTCCATTGAATGTTAAGTATCATGAAGAAGTTTGTTAGGAAGCCTTGTCTGCAGGTTTTCTATCACACCAAGGCCTCAGAGGTCTGAAATCTGTCTTCCTTTTCCACTCAGCAGGGCACGACCCCCAGAGCACTGCAGTATTTGATCTATGGCTCAGAGAGCAGCCAATAAATTATTTGTAGGGGTTAATGCCTTGCAAGCCTGACCTGTGGCAGCTCTGCAGCCTTTGCTCACCTGCAGCAAGGCCCATCACTCCTTTGGGGAGGGGAGAGCTGATCCCTGAAGATCCCACTGGTTATTAACTGTTTTATCCCCTCGGTGTCAGCAATTCATCTTTGTGCTGAGAACAGCTCGAACCGGCACCTTTTGCAGCCCCTCAACACCTCAGAGCCACAGGGAGCAGCTTCTCCCCAGGACAGGAGCGATGCCCAGGGCTGGAGAGCTCATCCAAGGCATCCTGGGGATAGAAAACGTTCTTTATCACAAGCCCAGAGGGATACTGGAGTCTGAAAAGCCAGGAGTGGCTCACAATGTGCTCCAACAGCTGCTCCACACCCCCAGAGTGCCTTCCAGGACTTATTTAGATTTGAAGTGGCTCTGCACAGGGTTCCCCTTCTGCTGAGCAGCAGGAGATGAAGCTGAAGGTGCTGGAACAGGCAGGAGAAGGGAAAAAAGTTCTTTATTAATGTTGAAGGGAAATAAATTTCCAATTTTCTGAATGTGGCAGAGGTTTCTTAAAGCAGCAGCTGCCCTTCTGGATTGAGGAATTCTGAGCCCCTTTTCAGCTTTCCTAATTATTCCCATTTTCCTGCTAAATTCTATTTCCCAAAATCTCTTTCAGCCTCATGAAATAGGCTTTTTCAGGCACCCTAAATACACATCATCCATTTTTTACTTTAATCACTTAATGCCCAAGTTTTCTGTGCTAACACCTCCTTTCTGTGTCAAGATTGTCAAACCTAATTTTTCTAGAAGGATTCATGAATTAAAGACTCTCATCTACAGATTTTAGAAAGCCAGAGCACCTTTTGGTACTAGAAATATAACCCACCTATTCAAAGTCCCTGAGTTCCAGCTCTGTTTTAATTTTAAGCCTCTTTTTCCCATTGCCAGGACAGATCCTTTTTCTTTAATGACACTGAAATCCATCCTCCAGAGGAAGTGGGATCTGGATTGCTGCTCCCCAGGGTTGGTTCCACACGATCCACTGGTTTTATTAATCTGTGCAGGATTGAAGAAATATCCAAACAGGCCACATTTGCTGTGTTAGCTTTGACCACTGGCTGAATATTTAAAAACCAGCCATAACTAGAGCTCACCTTTAGCATTTCTCCTGAGATTTCATAAAATTGAAGAGAGAAGGTCAATGAAATTAAATGAGATGCTTAAAATCAACAGACTCCAAGAAGTAGAGATCTTGCAACCAGGACAATGGGACCAGAGACCAGCAGGTCCATCCTACTGATTTCTCCACGTCCTGATCCCAGTCCAGAGGGGCACATCCATAAACCAGTTACAGGAATCCCTGTGACAGCAGCACTTGCATTTCCTGAAGGATTCAAGACCAAACAGAGCATTCCCAGAGAATTTCAGGCCACCATCTCGCTGGAGGTTGAGCTCTTTTGAGCACCAGTGTGGAGCCAAAACTGTGTTCCCAACAGGAAGGGGCTTGTTTGGGAATTTGATTTCAGCTACAAGTGCTAAATGCTGGAAATAACTGTCCTAAGGAGGTGAGAATTCCATGTGCCTGAGGCCAGGGATGCTGGGGAAGGATGCACAGGGGCCTTTCCCAGCTCCTCTGGACCACACCTTGAATCTCAGCTGAGACTAAACCAGCCCTTTAGAGAGTCACCTCCCCCGGGGGTGTCCTCTGAAAATCCATCTCAAGCCCAAACCCAGATTTATTCTGTGTTTTCGGTCACTTCTCACCCTACCTGACTCTCCCACTCCCAACGATCCATGTCTGCTCCCTGCATTCCCTTCTCCAGCATAAACAGAGGGACCAAATTTCTCTTCGCAAGTGCAGGCAAGCTCTGAGAGTTAATTATTGTAATTACCAATTGAACAGACTCGGAATGCTAATCTCTTCTAAAGTGGCCTGTTAATTGGTGTTAAACTGCCATTAACCTGCCATTTCCCATGTTCTCCACCTGACCCGGAGCACGGAACCAATGAAGGACTAATCCCTTTCTCTTTTCTGGCAATCACCGTGGGCACGTTTGGAGGAGAAATAGGAAAAAAGTCTACATACCTGGAACTGAAATTATTCTAACAAAGGAAAACATCCTTCTGCTGCTTTAAATGGCAGAGGTTTGATAGGTTTCATACCTTTCCATGCAACGCTTTGTGCCATGTTCTCTCCTGGTGCTGCTGCAGGGTTTGGGCTCTTCCAGGCTGGATTTCATTGCCATCAGGGCACTGACTGTTCCTGAGCTGCAGATGGAGCAGATTCCTGATGGATCCTGAAGGAATCATCACAGGAATCCCCAAATCCCAGCCCAGCACATCCATCTGCTCCTCCTGGGGTACCACGAGGGGCTAAAACCTGGAACCTGTGGGGTATCAAACATCCAAACCCAGCACTTCCCCAGCTCCTGAACACACTAAATCATCCAGAGCTGCTCCTAAGCAAGTCCTGGAAAAACAGGGACAGGTCTCAGCCTGGTGTTTCCATTTGTGCCTCCAGCCAGCCCACATGAACAGGCTTTGGGCTTTACTCTGGAGAAGGAGACAGAAGGTTGGGTCAAGTGCTTCTCAGAGGTCAGTTATAAAATCCAGATGCTCATCAAGGCAGTGAACTTCCACTTAAATTCACTGCAAGAGGGAGAGATGGAATTTCCATTTCAGAGCCATCAGGGAAAGCAGCTCTGGTCCCTTCCCAAAAGCTGCCACTGAAGGGACAGGACCTTATCTGGACTAGGAATGCCATCTTTTTTAACCTTAAAATTACTCTTTTTTCTTATATAGCCTTAAAATAACCTCTAGAAAGTCCAAAGCTGATTCATTTCCTGAAAAAAATCACCATTACTCACATTGCTGCCTCTCCCTGTGAGATCCCACTGTACCCATTTCAACATCCCTCCAAGGAGGATATGGGGCAGATAGATGTGCAAAAGTTTCAAGAGAGTGAAGAGTTTGAAGACAGAAACAGTGAGGGGTTTATATGTTAATTCCAACCTCTTGGTGTTCAGGTACCTTTAAAATCAAGTGTAGGATGTTAAAGAAAGGAAAAAAGGGTCAGCTCTCAGAAATCCTGTGGAAACAGGGACTTGCCATGTCCTGAGACTCTTTCTACCATGTTTTAGTGATAACTAGGAAAACAAAGTCTGTGTCATGTAGGATTATCTCCAGTTCTTTGTACTCCTTGCCAGGGCACAGCTGTTGTTGCAGTTCATTTATGTCATTTTTCACTTTCCTTCCAGAATCCTTCCATCACCTGCTTTTGCATGTGGAAATTCTGAGCAGACTGCACTGGAGAAGTACAAAAAGCAAAGGAATAAAACTTGCAGTGCCATCAATAATAAACATAGGAAGCTTCTAGAAGAGGAACCCATCTGATTCAGCGTCTGGCACCGTTGATGGCCATTATTCCCCCAGTGAGGCTTCTCCAAGACATCTATTTATCACTTCCTCCCCTTGCCCTGGCAGCAAGCCAAGGCACACCTGCATGAGCTTCATTCCTCCCCTTCCTCAAAAAACTGTGCAAATCCTCTATTTGATACCATTTCCTGCCACTCAGCTGCTCATCCACAGGAAATTCCTATTTATTTGAGTCTGTTACATTGACAAACTGATGCATGTGGCAGCCAGCCATCCCATCCCTTTTCCTTGGGAGCAGAAAAGCCAAAAGGCCAAAAGCACTTCTGGGCAGAAAATACACCCCCCAAATTGCCCATCCAGCAGTGGCTTCTTTGTCAGCACCTTCCACTTGAGCTGAGAGTCAAATTAATGCTCAGCTCCAACAGGTCCAGCATCCAAGGGCTCCAGAGGCATCACTGTCACCTCCCATCCTCTGAACAACGTCCTTGGCAGCAGCTGCTGCACAAATCCAGCTGTACCTGTAGGAGTTCCACACCTTCCCCCTGACATTATCCAGTGGCACCAGTGACCAGAGGTTTTTTTGGCAGGAGATTAGAAAACTGTCAGTCCCAGCTCTTTCTTAGCTGCCCTATCACAAGCAGAATTTATTGTTGCTGGGATACTGTCATTGTTTTGCTTATCTTTTACTCTTCAAAGTGCTACATATTCCCTGTCTTTTATCTAACTCCCTCATTACTATTCCATCCCTCACTTACACCTCTACAGTCCCTCCAGTTGCCTTCATGTGCTCTTGCTGCCTTATTTTCTGACAGTGACTTCAGATTCTGCTTGACTGCACGTTCCTTTGGCAGCAATAAAGCAAAATAAACCAGTACAGATGGAAATCTGTCTCTTCTGCTGCCTGGAAAAATGGATTCTACAACAGTTGCACTGGAGGAATCACTTGGCTGGGCTTGGGGAGGATGGATGAGGAAAGTCATAAAAATCTCAGACTGGTTTGGGTTGGAAGGACCTAAAAGCCCATCCAGTCCCACCCCCTGCCCTGGGCAGGGACACCTCCCACTGTCCCAGGGGGCTCCAACCTGGCCTTGGACACTCCCGGGGATGGGGCAGCCACAGCTGCTCTGGGCACCCTGTGCCAGGGCCTGCCCTCCCAGGGAAAGGTTCCCTCCTGCTCTCTAATCTAATCCTGCCCTCTGGAAGTTTAAAGCATTGTTGCCCCCAAAACAGCTGTCAAACCCAGAAATGCCCATTCCAGCCTCCTTTCCCCTTCAGACACATCTGCTTTTATTCCACTTTATTGATATGTAGCAACATGTAGAGAATGAGCAAAGAAAGCTGCAAGTTTCTGCAGTTTCAGCAGATTTTAGACCTTGTTCAATACGTGTTCAAGAGACACCCCAACAATCCCCCCCTGTCCCAGAGGATCATCCCACCCCTCCTGCAGCTCTGGCAGCCTTGGGGCTGTGCCCACTGCCCTGGGGAGCCTGGGCAGTGCCCAACCCCCCTCTGGGCAAAGGAGAGCCTTGGCCTGAGATCCAACCTGACCCTTCCCTGACAGCTCCATTCCTGGAATTAACTCATTAATGACCTTCCCAGGGTGTGCTTGTGTGGATGGAGAGCAAAGGAAGGCATGACTTTGCAGAGGGCTGTTCCTCATTCTCCCACAGCCTGGAGCCACCAAACAATGACCAGGAGCTTGGGGCTGCAGGGGAACCCCCTTCTCCTCGTGCTGTTTGCTCTCTGCAGGGAGCAGCCCCCTAATTAAAGGCTTTGCTCGGGCTCTGCATCTCCTCCTGCTCCTCCAGAGGTGGTGGCAGGACCTCCTGCCCTGGTTAATCCACATGGACCTCCCAAGCTGAGCCCTGTGCCTGGGCTGGAGAGACAAGGGGTCATCCCGGGGGTGACCAGGAGTCAATCAGCAGCTCTGCTAATTGCTGAACTGCCTCCTTTTCCCACAGCAGCAGGAGGAAGGAGCCCCAGTAAATGGCTGGGGCAGGTTGGGTACAACCCTTGGCTCAGGGCACGTTGTGGAATTACAGGTTGGTTTTTTCTACTGTCTGACCTCTCTAATTATATTTTTCATGCAGTAATTTCCTAATTAACAATTTCTCCCCTTTGAAGGCTTGCACTGCTTTTTTTCCTATTCTGACAGCAGCAAAATTGTTTGTCCCACTTCCTCACGTAGATTTTCATTTTATGTTCTCCTGAACAAGAACAGAACAATGCAGGGAAATAGTCACCCCCTGCCCAGATCAGAGGGAAATGTCTTATCTTTGACACCTGCTGGCAATTAATCCTCTGCATGCTCGAATTTACAATTAGCAGCCCTCCTAGAAGGGGACTCAACCCTGGGCTCCCAGCTGCCCTCTGCTTTCCTGGGAGCTGGAAGGGGCCAAATCCTGCTTTTTTTATTGTAGAGCATCCCAGGAGGAATTTCTGTCTCTGCAGTGCTCACTGAGGGGGCACTTGGGCATCACCAGGTTGGAATCCTTGTTTTTAGGCACTTTTGGTTTGACATGAATAAACTTTTTGTCCATGAGGGAAAGACACATTTTCCTAAAAAACCATTTGGATCTGGGGCTCTGTCAGTCCCTCTGTGCATCTGCATCAACCCCACATCAGGCATAACTAAATCCCTCAGAATAATGCCATCCCTTACCTGCTGTTAAGTTTTGAGTTTGTCCTGGAATCTGGAACCTTCTGTGCCACCAAATTAACTTGCATTTAAAATTTGTGCCCTGCCAAGGCCTCGGTGCAGTTTGTCAGCCCAGGGTTTTGTTGGAATGTAACAATACCTTGATTTTGCCCATCTGAAAATATTTCTATGTTCCATACAGAGAGTCAGCTTTGCACAGTGTAGGAAACTAAAGAGAAATATTGCAAAGAATGCTGTTCTTTGAAGTACTGGTGGCATTAGGAAGCCATTTAGTGCTTTAAAGAACAGCCTTTTATTAAGTATTTCAAAGGAACTTTGGTGCCATTATTTCTTATTTTGCTACTACGACCTGTAAGTTTGAAAATTAATCATTATAGCACCTTTGATGCAAAAATCTATGACTAAAATAAATTCTGAAGGCTACTTTCACACTAAGTTGCAGTAAAACATTCCTTCATCTCCCTTATTAATTTCATGCACAGCTCAGAAAGCATCTTAAATAATAGGAATAACATTCTCCTAAATAACCCAACCCCTTTATGGTCTTGATTTTTCTTCTTTCACAATACCAGGATTTCTCACAGCTTTCAAGTAACCTTTAAATAAACTTCTGGGGTTCCTAATTAGCATGATAAACAATAGATTCCCATTTCATGGGCAAGGAACCCACTAGAGACAGGCTGTGTGCTCTGCAATATTCATATCTGCAGCACAGCAGCTCCACAAGAGATGTTTTCCATCAACACTAGCTCTGGGAACACGTGTCAGGACAGTTTTCCTGAATTTCCAAATTCTTTCATTGTCATGAGTAGGATCTTGGAGGAAGGATTTCACATGGAAGGGCAAAGACACCTTTGAAAGATCCCCCAAGTGCCCCGGGGCCAGTGGGGACACGTGGTGGGACACAGAGGAACAACACACTGGCACCACCATCCCAGGGAATTCCTCACCATCCTGCTCTCAGGGCAGGTGCCTCTTGTCTCTCCTCAATTACTCTTCCTTTGGCTTCACCACAGAATTTAATCTGAGGCAGTTGCAGATGGGTTAAAGCAATTTTTTTATGTTTTAAGGGCTTGGAGCCACCTGGGACAGTGGGAGGTGTCCCTGACCATGGCAGGGGGTGGCACTGGATGGGCTTTAAGGTTCCTCCCACCCCAGCCCATCCTGGGATTTGAAGGAGTGGCTGCATCCCAGCACTGGGATCACTGGATGGGATGGGAGGGGATGGAAAAGCAGCAGGATGAGGGCAAGGTGGGTCAGGGAATAAACATCTGCTGTCAGTTGTGTTTTGAGGCTCCTTTTTGCACTGATCTCAGGGGAGGGCTTCATTGAGGGAGCACAGGAACTATTTCATCAGGAACAGTGCAAAAAGAGGGCAAACATGACAGAGGGGTCTATTTGGTAATAAAACCCAGGTAAAAGCTGGGGACACTGGGCAGGTTCTCCCCATCCTTGGCTTTACCAGCCAGTTGCCATAGAAACCCTTCCCTGCTCTAGGGCCCCAAAGGCTGCAGCATCCACTGATGCCAAGGAAACCCTTCTCCTCATCCTTGGGAAGGGCCACCCTTCCCACTCCCAACTCCCAGAGCAGAGTGCAGCTCCTGGATGCTGTTTCTGTTCCTGATTTCAAGTGATTTACAGCCAATTTTTCATTTTATCTCCCTATGCTCATTTATGAAATAACATCATGTGCATCATTTTCTGGGAATATACTTTACCCTGGTGCATTACATAAAGTAAATAGTGAACTGATGGGAAAGAAATAACAGAATATTAAAGCAAAATCAATAAATGCTTTAAAATATCTCCTCTTTCAGCCTTACTTAACTCGGTTTAGGCATGCAGTGAAGTTCCCAGGAGCTGACTGTGCTTAGAGCTGGAAGGGGCACAGGCTGGAGGGAGGAGCAGGAAACCACCTTGGAGAGACATCAGGACCTTCCTGGTACCTGGGAAAAGGAATAAAGGGGGACTTGGGCTTTTTATAACCAATTAATCACCAATTAGCATTCAGCTGAGCATCTCCAGAGCAGCCCATTACCTGCTGTGACACTGGAGGGCAAGCAAAGCAACCCCCCAACACTGTCCTAATTGTTCAGATTAAAAGCCTGAGCTGGTTTCACCTTTTGCTGCTGGAATGTCCAGTGTCATCTCTGTTTTCCAGGCTGGGAAATGGTGGGGGAGTGGCTGCCACATTTGTCTGAGGTGCAGCAGAAGCTGCTGATGTGACATGTTTTTATATAGCCCAGTTCTCTTCCAAAAGTGGGTCCAGAATTAGGTTAGTAAGTCGATATTTACACACAAGATGATGTGCCCTGGTTTTCCAAAGTGCTGAATACCCAGCCCAGAAGTTCCCTCGTGGGGCTGGAAACTTTATTTTTGGCACCTGGTTGTATAGAAAGACCATCTGTGACAGCCAGCTCTAAGCTGCCACGTAATTAATGCCAAGTTACATAAGCCATTCATGAATAAGCATTATTTTCAATCTATTCAGCTTGCAGAGACAGGGTTCAGACCTGAACTGGTATTTAGCTAGGTAGGCCTCCAAAATTGTCAATTAATGCTCCTTGACATTTTATAAGTATGTTAATTTATATTAAACCCACTGCAGCCAACTCTGCATAAGATAACTCAGAGCCTCAGTCATAAACTAAGAGGAAATATGCACTTGAGGAGCATTATGGTGCTCTTTCTCATCTGTCTGACATAATGCACATTGTGTATGCAATGCAGGGAAGATAAACACATATATAAAGCAGGCAATTACCTCAGTTCACACACACTATCATATTTATGACCATTTGCAGAGGCTGCATATAATTCATTTACTCCAGGTGCTACAGTAAATACATCACTACAGCCCCACCAGCCAGGCTGGGAAATGCAGGGATCAAGATTTGCTAAGGCAGAAAAAACTCCATCCTCCTTCCAGGAGTGGGAATTGTTGGGAAGAGCTGGGATCAGAGACACTTAGTGCCAAGAACTGGCAGGGAATGCAGCCAGGACACAGCAAGGAAAGGATTAAATTTGATTAATCCAGAGATTAAAGGTCGTGTTGGTTTGAAAGGCAGGTTCCCCTGGAGTGGATCGTGGCAGGGTTATGGTCTGGTCAGCCCTGGAGAGCAGCACACTTGGGCCAGTGCTGCTGAAGGCTTGGACTCATCTTAAAGGTCTTTTCCAACCTCGGCAATTCCATGATCCGATGGTTTTGCAAGGAGTGTCTGAGTGCTTTCCTTCCCTCGGGACCAGGAACCCACCATGGGCTCCAGAGGGTGGAGGGCCACATCCCACAGGAATGTGAACACAGGGGGGTTCACCTGGACAAGAGAAGCTCCATGGGGACCTCAGAGCCCCTTCCTGTGCCTGAAGGGGCTCCAGGAGAGCTGGAGAGGGACTGGGGACAAGGGATAAGACAAGGAGAAATGGCTTCCCACTGCCAGAGGGCAGGGACAGGTGGGATATTGGGAAAGAATTCCTGGCTGGGAGGGTGGGGAGGGACTGGAATGGATTTCCCAGAGAAGCTGTGGCTGCCCCATCCCTGGGAGTGTCCAAGGCCAGGTTGGAGCCCCCTGGGACAGTGGGAGGTGTCCCTGCCCAGGGCAGGGGTGGAATGAGATGAGCTTTTAGGTCCCTCCCAACCCAAACCATTCCATGATCACACTCATCAGTCCTCCCTGAGCCCAACCAAGTGATTCCTGCAGTGCAGAGCTTGCAGGATCCATTTTTCCAAGGTGCTGCTGAGCTGTTTCACCCCTGGCAGGAAATGGGGACTTTGGTGACCTGCCCCAGTCACTCCCAGTGCCACCAGCACCTTCGGCTCCCCACAGGGGCTGGATTTCTCCCACACTTGGCCCACTGAAATTGCCACCGATATTGTACATCACGCATGACTAACGAGGGGCAATTAAAGCCCAATTAGTGTCTCTCTGCAATCACTCCCAGCACCTCGAGCCCAGGGCAGGCAGACAAATGTGCCTTTTGGATTTGCTGCCATTTCACGGCTGATTTGATCTGATGTGAAATGGGGAAGGCAGGAAAGAATCAAATCAGAAAAACCATTTAACCTCCCAGATTATGAGGGGATATATCACTCAAAATGCAGCACTTCCCAGATCCTCAGTGAAACTGGAATCAGGCTGACTTGAATCCCAAAGACATTCAGGCACGTCGCTGTGCCCTGACAGCAAAGGGAGTTGGAGATGAATGTTTGGTAAATGTAGTTTTCAATAGATATTTCCAGAAATTGGAAACATTTTGCAGTTCTATCTCCAACAATCACTGTCTATTCTGTTCCATGAGCAATATGAGTGATTACTTTAGGAGATATAACACATGCAAAAGGATTTAAAAAAGGATCGTGGGGAGCGATAAGAAAGGAATTAGAGAAGCACAGTGAGAAAACCAAGAAGAGGAGGGCTGCTCTCCAAGGAGCACAGCTGATACCTTCATGTTGTATCACTTTGGGAAAGGCAGGAGTGGGGGATAAACGAAGCACTTCATTCTGTAAGTAAGCTTTAAGGTAATCTGACTACAAGTGCTCCCAGTAGCTCCATTGCAGGGCAGCAAAGGAGAAAATCAATAATGAACATCCAACATTTCCATTGTGTTTAGTGGCTCTCTAATTCAGCCACGAGAATCTGCCTTTCACTTGTGGCTGGGCCAAGGCAGAGCCAGGACCTCCCCAGGGAGCTTCTCCAGCTGATGGACCCAGGAATTGCTCATTTATTGCTGAGCAAGGAAAAACAGGCCTTCAAAGGTGATATTGTGTAATTAGTGGAGAGAAAGCATTCATCTTTTAGGATTTAGGGCTTGATTTGATGCTGCTGGTGATTTTGGTAACATTTAGTATTTAATGGTCATCTAATATCAGTTTGCCGTAGTTTTAATCTGTCCTTGGACATTAAAATCACCAATAAAAACTTATTCTTGTGAAATTTGCCCTTGTTGAGGCAGAGCAGCCTGGCCTTGTTTCTCTCTAACCCCACTCCTGCTCTGAGGGATGTGAGAATTGGGTGGGTCACAGCGTTGTCCCAGTCAAACCTAAGGAATTTTCATTGACTGGAGCTCAAACACCTCAGGCCAGCTCAGGGAAGCTTTAAGCACATTCTTATCTCTCTTTGAAACAGCACTGTTGTCTTTTGTCTATTTTTATATAATGAAAACTTATGTTCTTGCTTAAAGCTGGCACTGAAGAGCTGCCTTCCCCTCCCAGGCCATATTTTCTGATTCAGAGGACTGCTCCTGAGGGTGCCAGGAGGGTATAAAATGGGGCAGTTACTGCAAGTGGGGCTGAGCTCACCTGGACTGACCCACTGAGCAAGATCAAGGGAGAGGCTGAGGGAGGGCAGAGCTTCCCTGTTCTCTGCCCTCACCTTCCCCCTCTGGCACTCAGAGTGGGATCACAGATCATGGAATGGTTTAGGTTGGAAGCAGCTTGAAGCCCATCCAGTGCCACCCCTGCCCTGGGCAGGGACACTTCCCACTATCCCAAGGATCCCAACCTGGCCTTGGACACTCCCAGGGATGGGGCAGCCACAGCTTCTCTGGGAAATCCATTCCAGTCCCTCCCCACCCTCCCAGGGAAGAATTCCTTCCCAATATCCCATCTCTCCTTGCCTAATGGCAGAGAGAAGCCGTTCTCTGTGTCCTGTCAAGGTGCTGCAAGCAGGAGCAACAAAAAAGAGATTAATAATTTCCTTCCAGCAGTGGCAGATTTCCCTAATCCCGTGTCCTCTGGACACAACCCTGTGTGTGTCCAGCATTTCCATCCTTGGAGAAGCCCAGATGTCCCCAACCTGAGCCTTCTGAACCACCAAGGAACAATTCAGTCACTTCCTACTATAAAAAGACAATCTTGTGTCAACTCCTCACATGGGCCAGGAGCAACCAATGCTCCACACCAACGTGTCTTCCTTAGCCCCAGCATCCTTCAGCAGGCTTTCCAAGGAGCTGCATTACACTCCATAAAGCCCTGGCACGGTGTCTGTGCAATGACACGGCACTTTTTGCACTCCGGAGTCCTTTCCTCCTCTGCCAGCCCCCTCTGTAGCCCAGGGAGCAGCAGAGATGGATCAGCTCAGAGCCCTGGAATGTATTGCAAACCCTGCTTAGGGTGAGGCCGGGAATTCACCGGGAATTCGGGAGGAGGAAACATCCAGGCAGGGATGAGAAAACCAGCAGGGATAACTCCGGAGGAGCTGGGGAGGGCTCAGCCCCAGGGCTGTGAGCCCAGCGCCTGCAGAAGGCTGCATTTCTCTCCCAAACACAGATGCTGCTCAACACACGGTGTAGGATGGATTTTACAGCTCACCTCAGGACTAACAGGGGCATTTCCAAGGCAAGAATCCTCCTCTGTATCCCAGGAATGAGCAGGAATCACCTCAGTGTCCTTGGGTTTTGTAACGTCTCTGTTATCTGGGAGAAGAACAGCAGGTTAAACAAAAGCCTTTTGTTTTGTTTCCAATGAGAAAATGAGAACTGGAATGTTCACAATAAATGGATATTTGTATACAAAGCCATTTACTTGGAGGTGAAATATTTCCCAATTCTAGAAAAAGCCTTTTTTTTCCAGATTCCATATCTGCATTCCATTGTTCCCACTCTCTCACTCTTTTTACTGTCATTCCCCCACTGAGAAAAACAGCACAAAGAAGTTCTGCCCAGATTTAAAATCACAGAGGCTTCAGAAAAGCTTTTTGTTTTTAAAAGGCAACTTTTTCCAGAGAATTTTCCAACAGGGAAGATGGAGATATCTGCAGAAGGGCAAATCCTGTTGGTGTGACCAAGCTCTGTGTTTTCAGCAGTTTTATCACTGGTTTTGTGCTTGCTTCACCTTGGGCAGTTTGGGTTCAAACCCAGACAATTTGGAAATTCGGAAAGGAAGGGTTGTTTAACTCCTTTCACAGCAAGGGCAGCTTTGAGAGCTGGAGGTCTGAGAGTGTCCAAGTCCCAGGAGATCCCCCAGGGCTGGAAGCCCAGCTGGTGTTGGGAGAGGAGCAAGGGTGGGTTACAGAGCTCTGGGCACCCACCCTGTGCCCAGCCCATGCTGTGCATCCATCCCTAAAGCTCCAGAGCTCCAGCTGCTCCTGCCCCAAGGCTCACCCACGTCCTCCCCTCCATGGGAGCAATGGGAGCAGGGATGAGCCACAGGCTGGGGGAGCAATCAGGAGGAACAGACCCCAGCAGTGTGAAGGCTGCAAACAGGAGTGCTCTGTTTCACTGCCTTTCATGTGCTTATATCATCTGTAAATTATCTCCCCAGCTATTTTTCCAGTCAGCCATTATTCTGTCAGGCCAATTCCAGCCCTCCTAAACCATATGCATGGCTGTAAACCTTGAAAGCAGCTGTCTCCAAAGCAAGCCAGTTCAGGAAGAATAGGAAAACAAATTACATAAAAGCAGATTAACTTCTCTTTAACTTCCTTTAAAATATTTCTTCCCCACGGCCTCTGTAATCCCATTTTTAAGGGAATTTGGTCTCTTTATTTGTTATTCTTATCAGTGTGACTTGAATTTAAAGCTTTATGCTTCATGTTTCTGCCCAGGGACCTGTTGTGATGATAATCCTTAGGCTTTTCCACGCTGGGAATGGCTCTTTGAGCAGTTTTCAGTTGCACTGATACTTCCCATGAGACAAAGATGGCCAGGGAACACTTGGTGCATTCAGTTGAAGCTTCTCAGGGAACAGTGGCAATTTTTGGACAGTCTTGGGGGTTTTGCTATTTTCTCTTTTAATTTTGGATTACTTGGATATGTCTCACTTGCCCAGAGAAGCTGTGGCTGCCCCATCCCTGGCAGTGTCCAAGGCCAGGTTGGAGCCCCCTGGGACAGTGGGAGGTGTCCCTGCCCGGGGCAGGGGAGGGACTGGAGGATTTTTACAATTCTTTCCAACTCAAACCATTCCCAGGGATTCTATGATTCCATGACTCCCAGTTCACAGTGAGGCACCAAACAGGCACCAGGACTGACAAGATGGAAAGGTGTCCTCTAAGGACATTTCTAACAAAGACAGTATTTCATAACGTTTCAGGAAGTGGCACAATTTCTATCTAAAGAAACCAACTGTTTCAAAGACACTCCTCAAATAAAGCCACGATGCTTCTGTGTGCACACTGGTCTTTGTTTGTAGCTGAAACATGGGATGTGCCCTCCCACATCCCCTCCATTCTGCCCTAAAAGCTTTATTTTCCTTCTGACAGATAAAAAAATTAGGGAGAACAACTTAGCAGCTGCCTAAAGGAGCAGGAAGCATCCCATGGAGTGGGAGCTGTGCCCCAAGAGCAGCACAACCTCTGGTGTGAAAGGTCCCACCCCTCAGCTCTGGTGGTCAGAGCTTTGTTTGGAGGGTGTCAGACTTTATTCCTGTTGTTTTGAAGAAGAGGCTAAAGGTGGGGCAGCCCTGGTGGGTGAAGAGCTCTGCAGCCCAGCCTTGGCTGCTCCACTGCCAAAAGCCCTTGGGAAGGGCTCTGCACAACAGGGGAGCCCAGAGCCAGGAGCTGGGCACCCTCCCCAATTCACTGCCAGGCCCAACACCCCAGGAAAATCCTGTGTGGTGTGGGAGGAGAGGAAAACTCATCCCTGGGGCAGAGCAAGAGATCAGAGAATTATCACTGGATCAGCTCCCTGTGCCCTCTGCAATTAAAGGGAACTTGAAAGAGTTTGGTGATATCATTAATTTCCCCTCTTCCTCCTCGCTGCAGTTCAGATCCTTCTCCACTGTTTAGTGAGTGTGTGATGAAAGACCGAGCTGAAGAGACCCAAGAAAAGGAAAGTTTGAAAAGTTTTCAGCCCTTTCATCAGCTCTTTAAACAATGTTCAGAAAAACATGAGAGACAGGCTGTGTTTGAGAGAAGTTTTGTAATGAAAGCTGCTGCAGTGGGCTGTGCTGTCCAAATGTGACTGGAATATTCACAGCCCCACGTTGGGGGAAGATGCAGTTGCAATTTTGTCACAAACAAAGCTGTTAAGTAACAACATTTATACTTACCCAGCTCTTCCCTTTATTTGCTAAGGAAGAAAATTGCTTTAGAACACTGGCCAGGCGTGGCAGATTAGTTTAAAACCAAATGCATTTAATGCACAGGACATGCACCACCCTCACAGCCAGGAATTCCTTCCCAACATCCCATCTAAACCTCTCAAAATGGAACAAACCCTCAGAAATATCCCAAGGCCATCACATTTCTGGGCACAGTTTGCCCACAGAAAGGATCTGAAGGTTTCCACCAGCTCCATTTCATTGGCACAGACCAGAGGCACTTCCAAAGTCCCTCCAGCCCCGGGGCAGTGACAGGGAGCAGCCCCTGGGGACAAACCCAACCTCTGCTCAGGGTCCTGGTGCAGCAGCTTTGCTGCCACAGCAAGAGACCAAAGCCTGGGGAGCCTCTAAGTAGGAATGTTTGTGGAATAAAGCTTTTCTGACACCCTTTACGTCTCCATGGGGGGCCTTTAGTCCTTTGAAGGCACCTGATGCTTGGCCACTGTCCCCAAACTTGGCATTAGTGGCACAAAAGGAGGAGCAGGAGATAAAAGGAGGGCTGAGATCTGCGGGGCACGAGGGGTTAACATGGGAATCAAATTAGAAAGAAATCCTGATTATTTCAGCAGGGAAAAGCAATGACTCACCTTAGGAGGCAGCCAACTGACACCATCAGCACAGACTTTTTCCTTGTTTATTTTCTTGTCTCCTCAGACTCGAAGGAGAACGTGGGGGATCCCATTCCTGGCCATCTGGCATTAGTGTGAAAAATACAGTGAGAGGTATTGCACAGTTGTCTCAGTAGCTGGGTGACAAATTCACACCCTCTCACCATGGATTTGGGTTGTTCCAGGCTTTACCCACCCATGACTACAAGCCCAGGGGGTCTGTCCATTTACACCCTCAGCCTCCACCAGCTCACATTTCAGGTGCTTTGTGAGAACTGTGGTCCCAGTGAGTAATTTTCCCTCAGAACTGAGAATTCCACACCCTGGAGTCCCAGGGCTGGGTCTGGCTGAGCGTTCCCTGCGGGCTGCCCTCAGCACTGAGGTGATGCTGTCCATGGACTGACCACCAGGGACAAGCCCTAGTTGGCTCCTTGGCTGGCAAGTCTACATTTTTGCACCCTAATTTAACCCAGATCAGGTATAAATATGGAATTACACCACCCTTTGCATGGAGCAAAGCATGGCTGCCCTGGCATTCCGAGGTGGGATGAGATCCCTGACATTTCAGGCACAATGCCCTCCTTGGCATCTGCATTTTGCCTCCACTCCACTCTTGCATTGGTCTCAGAAAGACTGAAAAATGAAAATAATCTTCTCCCCCCAGATTTCCTTCTCACCCAGAGCTGCTCCATGAGCCGCCCTCGGTGCCTTGGCAGCTGTGGAGCCTGGAGAGCTCCCCACGCCTGGGAAGCTGTCTCCTAGCAATAAGGAAGATGTGAAAGCCCTCCAAGAGCTCCTCCTTCCATCTCTTTTCACTGGCTCACGTTGTACAACACACTTTTTGGGGGTTTGATAGATTTTTTTTCTCACTTTCTCACAGCAACCGTGTGTGGGGTGAAGTGAGGCCCAGCCAAGGCTGCGTGTGCTGCCTTAATTCCAGCAGGAACATCCCAGGTGGAAACCAGAAGGGAAAGGGTTTGGAAGGTGTCCTGTGTTTGGAAATTGGGAATAAGCACGTTCAAGGTGGTGATCAGTCTGGGATGGATGTGGGGGAAGAGCTGTGGTGTCTGACCTGGCAGGGCTTTTAGCAGAGGTGGAAAAGGAGCAGAATTCCTGTTCTCTGTTGGATTTACACCATCTCCCCGCCATGAGGGGCTGTGCAACTGTCCAAGACAGGAGTAATTCTTGGAAAAAACGCACACACAGCTGAATGGCCAAGTTTCCAGCCCAGGAGAAGCACCTAGACATGTCTCTGAGCCCCCATAACTTTCTTTTCTTCTCCTGAATAATCCTCGCCCTCTAATTCCAATTGGAAAAAATCCCTAAAAATAGTTGCTGAGAAGAACTCTAATGAATTATGCAATGGACATATGCTCTCACATCAGATCTTGGTGTTTACTTGATCTGATGTCATGCAGAAGATTGAAGCCTGGGACTGTGCTGGGAATGATCCCAGCCCTGCAGTTGGATTCTAGGTCACATCTCCTCCTGTCTGAGCAGGCGTGGGAGCACCTGGGAGAGCAGATGGCTGGACACTGCAGCCACCACTGGTGCCTTTAATCTTCCTGGATTAAGAAGGAAGTATCAGGCAAGTAGTTTGATTTGCTAAAGATGCAGCAACAACCCTGGCACAGGAAAAGCTTCCAGAGCTCTGATGACAATCTGCCTTCTCACAGAGCTTCTGGGAGCGCTGCAAAGCCACGGGCAACTCATTCACCAGCCCCTTCCCAGTCAGTGCCATTTTTGTTGCTCATCTCCAAGAAATATCCTGCCAAAAAGAGACAATTTAAAATCTACCTTCCAGCCACACAAGGCGTGAAGTGACTGTAAAAAAGAAAAACAAAAAAAAAGACAACAAAACTCGAATTTGTTTCAGAATTCTTTCTGACTGCATCTCCTTGCCACTGTCAGTGGGCACATTTCAGACCTGCTGGCTCCAAACCAAGGTTCTTCCAAAGCATCTTCATCCAGCTTTGCTTCATCCCAGAACTACCCCCATGTACCACAGAGCTGCAGCTTCCTCCTGCTGTTCTCACCCAGGGGAACTGGCTGCCAGCCCCCAAATGCAAAGTGCAGCTGCTGGGAGCTGAGCTCCTTCTGAAGCCACCAAGAACTGTAAATCTTAATGACCATCTCTCACCAGGAGCTGAACACAGAAGAATCTTGTCCTGAACAGTAAATAAAGAGTGAAGCATCATCCTGGAAAAGGAACTGCTGACCTTAACAGCTTCAATCTGAAAGGAATTCATCAGCCAAGAGCTAAAGTCACACTATTTCAGATGGTACACAGGTGTAAATTTATTCCAAGTGTAACTCTTGCCTTCCACTGAAATCCCTTAGGAGTGGGTTCAGCCCAGTGTGGGTGCCCAACAAATCACTACAACTTCATCCCTAGACCACACAGATGTGAAATTACCACGAGGGGCCCGAGATTTACAATTCATAAATTGATTTCTTGTTTCTCTGTAGAAAGCCAGAGCAGGATTATGTGGAGAAAATTACACATTCTTGTCTGGAATTTTAGTTAGGAGCAGCTTCAGGATAAAATTAAGCAGAGAAGAGAATGGATTATAATAAAACAACGCTGATACTGAAATAAAAAGGGAATCACTCCCTTACTTTCACACCTATCAAATTCAGAGGAAATAAAAAACCTACAGTAGCACTGTGTGGATTATCAGGACAGTCAATGAGACATGAAACAAGGACGAACTCCATTTGCCTGGGCAAAAAGCCCAGTTTGGAAGTAATTGCTGTAGTGGTGGAGCAGCTGCAGATACAGCCAGATCAAATCCAAAGATCAAACGCTTATTTCATTTTGATAAAAGTCATTAAACCACAAATCAACTTGCTTTGGAGTACAGTCAGGAAATAACTCTGTATATACCATCTGCACATAACTCTCCCCTAATAAATTAAAGCAGTGACAGTAGATTTCTTCTGTGAAATCCCCCAAACTTATATTTCATTAAGTCTCAACATTTCTCATTTAGGTTTGATTTAGCAGATAAGCCCCTGCCCCATGTTTTAGAGCAGAGCAGAGATTTCTGGGCTCAGTGGGGGTGCTGGGACTGTGTGTCCTGCTCAGACCCCTCTGCCCTTGGCTCTGCTGTGACAGAGGAAGGAACAGCACTGGGGGCTTCCCTTCCAGATCCAGGGAGCTCCAAGGAACCTGAGGAAGTGGGACTTCTCCAAGGAGGGTCAGAACACAAGGCAGAAACTGTGGAATGTAGCACTTGCATGAGAGCCATTTAATTATCAAAATGTACCTTCTCCAGTGCATTAACCTGGCAAGGGATGAGCCTTTGGAGAGCTCTGGGGCATCTGCCAGGGGATGTTCAGCAGGCACAGGCTCTGCTGCAGGGCTGCTGCCACCCCAGCCCAGCCCTGGAGCATCCCTTGGCTTGGCAGGGCTTTGGGAAGAGGGATTTTCCTGCAGTAGCACCACTTGGATTGGAAGATCACACACTCCATGAATGACATCATTCCAATACAGCCCACGATGCTCCTGTGGCTCCTCCAGGGCCTCATGTCTGTTGGGCTGAGGAGCCAAATCAAAGCCTTCCTACTCTTATTTAGGCTGGCCTGAACTCATGGGGGCTTGTGAGGGATCAAGGACTCTTTTATTAGAGCCCAATTATAAGTCTCACCCTTTTTGAATAGCTTTTTGTTCTCCTTTTCAGTTCACCAGGATTTAAGTGCACAGTTTTTGTACACAGATCTCTGCAGTTGTGCCAGAATGTGGCCCAGTTATCTGTAGCTACAACCCAAATTTCAGCTTTCATGCTGTGATTATAACAACCAATCTCCAATTCTTGCTGTCTGCTAACTTAATAGATTGTTCTGGATGTTTGGACTTGCAAATCTCAGACCACTGATGCTCATCAGAACCTGGGGAGATCAAACAGCTTCTTAACCTTAATAAACTAATTCATTTTTTTTAGACCAGGAATCAATTTGTTGGTTTACTCCTATTACATCTCCCACAAAAGGTAATTCACTGTGGTTGGTCTATTTAGAGCTAAAAAGTTCATTATTAAAGGCATGATTAACAAAAGGTTATCAGGATAATGTACAACTAATGGACAGATTATGAAATTTTCATATCATTCTTTTTTTTCATGGTAATTCTTTTTTATATTAGAAATGGACTCACCTACAGGGTGTGTTGGGCTCCCACCATTCCCAGGATGGGCTCCTGTCCATGGTGGATCCTTGAAGGCAGAAATGTTCATTTTTTGCTGTCCCACACATTCTTTGGGTGAGTTTCCCTCTCACCTGTTAATGACTGGATTGGAAAAATTTGCCAAATAAATGGGGATTATTTCTAATCCTCACATTATTAGAATTCTTCACATCCAAGAACAATTTCTGAAGACAAAAAAGAAGTTTTAAATGAGTTTTGAAATATTCTTCTAAAAACTAATGTAACAACCTAACTCTTGGATTTTTTAATAAAAACCCATCAATTTGAATTACTATATATTAATGGGTTTGCTGTCCAGGCTAAACCTTGAGATGTTCTTACTTCAAGCCAAGCTTTTCAAATATTAAGCAGCAAGGAAGGGAGTGAGTCCCCAAAGCCCAGTCATCAGGAGACTGAGACAAAGTCAGGCTACCAAAGGTGATGATATGAATAATGACATTTGTGCTGCAGGAATTTAATTAGACTGAAAAAGAATTTGTAGTAAAGATGTCACAATAACTCAAGACAAAATGAAAATCAGTCCAAAGACATTCAGGCCCTAATTAGTTTGGAAGTAGGAGATTAAAGATAAACTTAGAAAAAGTGCAGGAGTGACTGGCTATTAGAGGCCACTAAAACGTGGAATGTCACGTTGGATTTTTCACTTTGGGGAGCTTTTAGAGAAGACCAAGTGGAGAAAAAAAAAAATAATTAAAATATGGGAGCTGATTTCTTTCCTTTCTTCAAAAGATGAAACAATTTTGCTTTCAATAAACCCAGTGACAGTCACAAGCCTTGGTTGTTGACACTGATTTTTTTCCTGAGCACACTGAAATAATGAGTTGGGTGACACCTTGGTTATATATGGAAAACAGCAGCTCTGTGTACAGACAGCATTCAATTTATGTGCAGTGCCTTTTGAAAAACGAGGGAAAAAGGCCTTTCTGATCAGCCACAATAAGTTATTTTCTCAGTGTTGGCTTGTTCTGTGCGAGACAAATGAAAGGAATAACAAGGCAGGATGTTCACAAAAGAACCAGGAAGGTTTTCAGGCTCCAGTGATTGATCTGGATGTGCTCACATTTAGGGAAGAACAAAAGGAATCTATGCAAAACAGCTCCCAGTCACCGGTAAGTGGATTGAAAAGCTGTGGGATTCTGGAAGAGCTTTTCCAGCCCTGCCTGACTCTGGGATGTCCTTGATGTCAGGGATGTCTGGCTGCTCCCCACCCCCACCAGTGTCACCAGCAAACTTCTGCTGACCTTCAGCTCTAAGCTCATAGAATTCCAGAAGAGTTTGGGTTGGAAGGGACCTTGGAGGCCTCTCATTCCAATCCCCTTCCACTACCCCAGGTTGCTCCAAGCCTCCCCCAACCTGGCCTTGAACCCTTCCAATGTACAAAAATAGAAGTCACACATTTGGGTCGTTCCAAACTGCTCATTTTATGTTCCAATTAAAGGAAGAGACCTGAAGGAGAAAGTAGGTTCACCAGACCAGGAGTTTATCTGTTCAATGTCTCCATGACCCTCTGAATTCTCATTAATTCCCAAGAATTCCCTCCCTGATTTAGGAGATAAGTAACCCATCCTTCATCACCCAGTAGGATTCATTTAAAACAAAGAGTAGGGGGGAGATCCCACAGAAAGACAATAATATCCTTTCTGCCTGATCTGGAGAAGGGACCTCACCCCTGCATCCCATGGGATGGATTTAACACTTTGTTAAATCCATCACACAATGTATTTTCTTCTCTTTTATCCCAAGTGGAACAGATTCAGCCAATTAGGGAAGTTCAAAATTAGGAAGAAAATACATTTAGTAGAAAAATCTGGCATTGCACAGATTGTAAACATCCTCAGAGTAGGAGCAGGGGCTATTTTGGGTTGTCCTTCAAATACATTCCTGCTTTAAACAATTTCTGCGTGCAACTCTCCCTGAAACACGGATATAGTGAACACAGGAAAGCAGAAACTTGCACCCAAAGTGGTTCATTTGCTGGGTTGCTTTTTATTGTAAGCTTCATGCAATCACATCAATCCTCATTTCCCCCCTAAAGAAACCCTAAAAGCTGTGCCAGGCCCCAGCAGCAGCAGCACTGTGGTTTGAAGAAAAGCATCCTGAACCCTGGAGCTGTCCAACAGTTGCTGTGTGTGCCCTCCCCCCAAGGACAGGGATGCTCCCCCCCTCTCCAGGGCAGTGTAAAATGCTGTTCTCAGCCCTTCTGTGCTGCCCATGCCCTCCCTGTGCCCCTGGGGCTGCCAGTGCAGGTGCAGGAGCAGATGCTCTGTCCTGCTCATTTCTGCTGTCATTACTCACCCTCCACACTCCTCTCCTTGGCTCCTCTCATGCTGTTTTCTTCTTTGCTGGTTGTTAAACCAGACTATGAAGAGCATCCTTCAAAAAGTGAAAGCAGCCAGGCTTTTCTTTGCACCTTCTGTAGGGTCGTGGAATGGTTTGGGTTGGAAGGGTGGGGTTGGATTTAAAGGCATCTAACCAAGGCCAAAAATAAGCCAAAATAAGGGTTTTCAGCTGTATTTACACGTTTTTCACATCAGAAAAGGAGCTAATGACACTATACACATAAACAGTATGAAAGAATCTACTGATGTGAATTTTGCTGTCCCATTCCCACAGCCAGTGGGGAGAAGGACTTTGTCCCACCAGCACATGGGACTGGTGACACTTCAAACCTCACTTTGTTTTTTTCTTTGTTTGAGTCAAGAGAGGTTTGTGAGTGAGGGGCCAAAGGGGCAGTGGGTGGGTGACCTGGGGGGATCAGCACTTCCACCCACCTCCTCCAGGCCACCTTCTCAGCAGCCTCCTGGATCTGGAGTGTGTGATCTGAGGGGATCCCAGAATCTGCTGAGCTGGAAGGGACACACAGGGATCCTGGAGTCCAACCCCTGGCCCTGCACAGCCCCATCTCCAACAATCCCCCCCTGTCCCAGAGGATCATCCCAACCCTCCTGCAGCTCTGGCAGCCTTGGGGCTGTGCCCACTGCCCTGGGGAGCCTGGGCAGTGCCCAACCCCCCTCTGGGCAAAGGAGAGCCTTGGCCTGAGATCCCCCCTGCCCCTGCCCTGACACAACTCCAAGCCATCCCCCTGCCCTGACAGCTCCTCCACATCACTCAGCCAGCACCAAGAGCATCTTGCAACACTCAAATCTTCCATTTTGATGTCAAGGTCCAAGTCAGAGCAGAGTTTAGTTTTTAGCATCTCTAAAACTAATTACTGGTCACTTGACAAAATAAATTGACCTCATAACAAGGTTTCTAAAAATGGTGTAATTTGTTAATTTACTTTCTGTACAGTATCAAGTTCTTTCCTGCCTTACACCTTTCCTAACACTCTACTCAGTGAGTCTGAGGCTGGAAGAATTTAACCTCTAATATATAAGTGGCATGTACTTATTTCCCTGGGGAACTGACCCAATCCTGAGCATTGGCTATTTATAGCACATTGGAAAATAAATTGTGAGGGAAAAGGGTGAAAAAGGTGTTGGGGAAGGCTCTTCTTGTTGCTAAAACTAGAAAAAAAAAGTAATATAGCTGTGGGTTCCCATCCAAAGTTACCTTCACAATGTGCTGTAAATTGTTACTAGAATTGTGTAACTTAGAACTAAGTGGGCACAGAAATCATGGAATAGACCTTAAAGCCCATCCAGTGCCACCCCTGCCCTGGGCAGGGACACCTCCCACTGTCCCAGGGGGCTCCAACCTGCCCTTGGACACTCCCAGGGATGGGGCAGCCGCAGCTCCTCTGGGAAATCCATTCCAGTCCCTCCCCACCCTCCCAGGGAAGAATTCCTTCCTAATATCCCATCTCTCCCTGCCCTCCTTCAGCTTAAGGCCATTCCCCTCTGCCCTGTCACTCCATGCCCTCATAAATGCCAAATGGTCAGACAAACTGCAGTCCAAGCCTGAACATCTCCTCCCTGTTTGGCCCCCAGGATTTGAGGACAGGGCTCAGGAGGAGCTCCCTGTGGAAGGAAGGGGCCTCATCCCCCTGCAGCCCCAGGGCAGGATGGGGACCGTGCTCCAGGAGGGCTGAGATGATGTTTGACAGCTCAGAGCTGTGAGACAGCAGGGGGATGGAGGGAATACACCCTGCCCTGTGGCATTCCCTGGAGAATTCCCTCCTGGAGGAACTGGTGGCTCAGCTCACCCCAGCAGCCAGCACAGACAGGCAGGCAGAGGAGATCAGGAGAAACAACAGAGTGAAGTTATTTGGCAACACAGATGGGCCCTGAGTCATTTCTTGGATCTGCTTTCAAACACAGTGTGACAGTCAGAGCTCCAGTCGGGATTTGGAAGAGCCTGGCAAGGAGCACCAGTGAGAAATGAGCCAAATATCCTCTGACCTTCTCCCTGTCCTGCTTTCCCATTGCTGGAATCCAACCACGTGGCACCACCTGCAGCCCCAGAGGCCACTTCAGTTCCTGCCCTGGAGAGCTTTTATTCCAAAAAATCCCGGAGAGTTGAGGAAAGCTCAGTTTAAGCTGACTCACTGCATAATCTCCCTGAATCACAGCTGCCTTTGGCTGGAGCAGAGGAGAGATCAGACACTTCCCATCACTGTTTCTCATGAATACAGATTTCTGAGCCTTCCTCAGGAGCCCAGAGCATCCCCTGCTCATCCACTGCTCTCCTCCCTGGCACATTCCAGCTGGCAATCCCAGCACAAGGTGCCCATGGCAAAGCATCTTGGTGCTGGTCAGTGCAGCAGTGCTGGGGACACATGAACTGGGCAGCCAGAAGGGAAGAGATCATTTCAAAAAGAACTCGAATTCTTTCATTCTCTGCGTTTTCCTGGAGAGCATTTGGCCCCTTTCACTCTCCCTGCTCACTTTTATCAGCAGAGAAAACCATGGAGGAGTGACACTGAACAGAGAGCAGCTCACCTGAGACTCAGAGTCACCACAGCAACTTCTTGTGATGAAATGTTGAGAGAAAACTCTGTAACACAAGCAGAAGTTTAAAATCACTCAGTTTTTTATATAAAAATCTTTTTTTTTTTTAATCTGTAGCCTGATGGTACCAGGTCACTTTTCTAACTTTTCAAAGAAGGCAAATCTATCTTGTGAAAAGTTTCAAAATAAATTCTTTATTTCAGTTTGAAATTTTTTCCTTTTTTTTTACCCCATTTTCATTTTTTTCCCCATTTGTTTTTTTCAGCAGTACACTGTAGAACAAAAGGTACAGGAAATTATTATTATTATTACTATTATTATTACTATCATCATTACTACCTTATAGCTTTTCAATCTTCTCTTTATCCTGTGGCAAAAAGGCAAAAGGACATAAAATAAATTGTAAGAAGAATTTTCTTGCACCAGAGTTACCCAAAACCATGATCAATGTTCTTCAAACAGGAAAAACTGAAGAAATCAAAGGCTTTCATGAAACATTCATTGCAACAATATGCTGACAAAATAGTTTTCCAGTTAAAACTTTTCCCTGGCTCTACTTAACATGGCCTGTGTGTGTTCAAGAACTTGTTTCTGGAGAACCAGAAGGCCAGAGGGGTTTGTCTCATTTAGCTGCTTTTTTTTTTTTTTTTTAAAGAACAAATTCTACACATCCCTCAAGGTCTCTGCAGTCACTCTGAGGAGCTCCATGTGCTTCTCTCAGATGTGCTGGCTCAGTCCTGCCCCAACCAGGGGCCCATGGAGTCCCAGCAGAGCCCCCAGAGTTTCCTGAAGGAGCTCAGGCTCAGCTCCAGCTCAGCTTGGAGAGATCTGTGAGCAGAAAGCCCCTTTGAGCCCAGCCCAGGACAACAGCCAAAGCCCTGCCCTGGGGCTCCAAACCTGCTGCTGCTTCTGCTTTGATGAGGTGTGACACTATTCTGTGCTGACCACCAGAAAAACTGGCTGTAAGGAGGTACAAAATCATAGTGAAAGGGACCAAGTGGCATCCCAGGAGCCATCACTGATCATTTGCTATCTAATGAATGACACAATTTGCTTGTTGACCTCCTTGTCAAGCTATGCAGGGATGGAACTAATGAATAAAAAGCTGAAATTACCAAGGGTGTGACTTTTTTTGGTCAACCTTGACCCAGGGTGGTACCTACTGACTGTGGCAGGTTGAGTCAAGCTCAATGACTCAACCCCAGAGCACAGAACGCTGCCCAGATGACCTTGGCAGGATTATGTGAGTGAAATATCCTGGCCTGAAGCTGTGCCACCTTGCTGGGATAACATCCAATCCCTCCTGTCAGGCTGCAGAAAGGTGGGCAAGGAGTGAGGAGCACCTTGGTGGCCCCAGCACAGACACCCTGATCCCAGCCAGGAAGGGACAACCTGCCTTTGCACGAACCCAACTACAGCTGAAATCATTAGGAATCATTGGAGAAGTTTTCCAGACATGGAGTTTCATGGTGTGAATATCACTCAGAGACTTGAGAGCCCTTTGGGGCACTTCAGGAATAAGTGAAAGCTCCTGAAGTGTTTCAAGTGAATAAAACCTGTGTGTGCATTGAAACCACAGCACAGCCCATGATGGGGTGGAGACAAAGGGTGGCCAAACTGGAAGACATTCCATAGAGAACGAACTCACTTCTTTCCTTGAGCTCCTTCTTTCTCAATTTCACCTTTCATTGGCAGATGCAAAGCAAGACTAATGAACTATTGATAACCCCTGGCACAAAGGATTATTAGACAAAGCAATTTCATTCGGGGGGCATTGATTTATATGTCACAGGCAGAGCATAAATGAAAATGGGAGTTAGGATGGATGAAGTGGAATGCTAAACAGGTGGGCACCCTGTTCAGCCCTAATTCCTGGCCTAAATGCACTTATAGACACATTTACCTGTACCTCTGTATATCCTACATAATTAGAGATATGCTTGCAGATTTTCTAGATAATTAATGATATTTGCAGAGAAAACTGAAGCAACTCAAGTGATAAACCAGGGCTGATGTTTTGAAGGGCATGAACCCTGACTATGAAGAGTTTAATTTGAACCAGTGACTCCCAAGCACAGTGGGAATCCACAGGTAAAAATATGGGAAAGGAAGGAGTTGGTCCCAAACCAGCTCAAGCAAATGATATCAAGTATGAAATCTGCTGGCCTGAAAGAGGGAGGCTGGACCAGGAGAGGGGTTTTACTGTCTCACAGACCTGTTGACCATCAGCCACAGCCTCTGGGAGAGCTGGAGCCTGTCCAGGGCCAGCAGAGCCTCTGCTGAGTATCTGGGAGGGAATCAGCTCTGATCCTGGCACCAGGCACCAGCAGCAGCCAAATTTTAATTCCCATCTCCTGTCGCATTCAGTGACATTTAATTTGATGGCAACTGCTGTTAAGGGCTGTTGTTACCCAGAAGGGATTAGGAAAACAGGAGTGAGATTTGTCCTCATGCACTGGGGAATCCAGAGGGAAATTTCAAAGTGAGACAGAGAGACCTGATTTTGTGGGCTTTCCACTGGCAAATAGGAGCCAGCACCCATTTCTGCCTTGGAATGTTTTCTCTTACCCTCCCAATGAGTAATTAATCACCTCTACAAGGCACTGCCATTGCCTCTGCACCAGCATAATGCACAGAGCCACAGAATCACAATTAATCCTCCACATCAGCAACTCAGAGAAAACAATATGAAGGGCACTACCCAAGTGATCCAACAGGGTAAGGCAGAAACAACCCCCAGGATTTCCAGGAGAAGCCTGTTCCACTTGTGGTTTCAGTCTGCAAAATAGAAAAATAAAACACTGATAAACTTTCAGAAGAAAAAGGTTTTCTGGGGTTTTATTTAATACAAGCCACAACAACAGGACACTTGCCTTACCTCAGGCTCTGCTGCACATGACACTCAAAAAGCAACTCCAGTACTCCAGGGATTAAATTATTTCCTGAAAGCCAACTCATTCCTATCATTATTACTGGTATAAAGCTGTGAGGTTTTTTGCTCCCCCTCCCCTTTCTTTCCCCAGTGCTAGAAATAGATTAAACTGGCACTTCAGGATGCTGAGCTGCAGTTTCAGCTGAGCTCTGTGGTTCACAGAGATTTATCAAAAATGACAAGATTCAACATCTAGGAGATGTCTCATAGTGCCCAGGAGCTCAAAGAAGATGCAGCAGTTACAAGAGTAACCAGAGAGAAATGAGAAAAGTGTTGGAAAGAGAAACATGTGGCCTTGCAATTCAAAGCTCTGACAGGAATGGGGAGATGTGCTGATCAGAACTGGCCATTAGTGGGCAAAGAATCAAACTTCTGCCTCCTCCAAATGAAAAAGACAGGGAAAGCAGCCCTTCATTTCATCCAGGGGCTGTTAGAGACTTCCTGGCAGGTACCTGTCAGAGCCTCTGAGCTGCAGAGCTTTTCTCCTGTTCCATTTGCAAACAGAGTGGAATTAGCTGGAATGATGAGTGGCTGCTTGGGATCACTTCTTCTGAGTTAAGCCAGCCCTGGAATAGCAAAACATAATATTCCATAAGTGCATTCTCCTTTTCACCCACGTGCATGAAAAGCAAATGATGATGTATGTGAAAAAGGCTAAGAAATAATTGGAATATCTGGGCAGCAAATGAACTACAAAATCATCTGGGTATAATCAGCCCTTGCTTGGATAACACACCCTGGCTGGAACCGCCTTGCTCCCAAACTCATCATTTCCACTAAAACTGGAATAATGCAGGTGGAGGGGGAGGGCTGGTGGAGACTGGGTCCCAGCAGAGCAGAAGTAGAAGCTTCCTTCGAGTCCTTCCCCAGAAATAAAACAGAGATAAAATCCCTGGGGGAGTTTCCAGGTGAGTCAGGGAGGGCTCTGCAGAGAGGGACTGGGGCTGGTGGGCAGTGAGAGTAACACAGGAGATGAGCAGCCTCACGTTTGTCCTCCCAAACAATGATTCTAACAAACAGAAGAGACACCATTGCCAAGCAGATTTGCATAACAAAAAAGGGTCTGAAACGGAAACCTCGGCTGTAAAAAAGCCCTGCACTCAGGTAGGATGTTGGAGGTCTCCTAATTCCTTCGCAGAGGTCAAAGGCAAATTCTTCCACGAAGAAAGAACACACCAACCATCCTCCCCTCCCTCCCATGAGCCAAGACCTTCTCCTGTAGAGATCTGGAAAGAGCCTGAAGGAATTAGGCTAATCCAGACAGGAGTGAAATGGAAATAACTCCCACAAGACCTTTGGGAAAGCCTAATCCAATCTTCTCTTGTGAACGAGATCTTATTCCCTTTTTACTTGCCTTCAGTGGTGATAAAGTGCCGACACAGGAGATAAGGGACTCACACCCCTCACATTGCCCCCCTCAGTAAATACACTCCTCACTTTCCCTTATCTTTCAGCCTGGTATGGATTTCCTTTGAGTAACCTCCTGAATTACAATCAAATTATACTTCCAGGGCCATTGAATTGCATGACTTGCAATACCTTAATGGGTTCTGCTCTGGCTGCTCAGGAAGGGCTTGTAATCCCTGTCTTTTCTTATATTTCAGGGGGACTTAAGGGCATGCAGAACAGCCAGACCCTCCCTCAGCAGGGCAGTGCCCTGCACACACTGCATGGGCCACTGAGCTGCCTCCTGCAAGAAAAATGCTACGAGTGTGTGTTTTTCCTCTTGCCTTGCAGTGACAGAGCAGGGTTGGGATGGCACAGCAATTCCAAACACTTTCAGATGTGCTCCATGTGATTGAATGGCTCACGGTGGATACACCAGGGGCCAAGAGCTCTGCAAAGCATTTGGAAATAAATGGAAGTATTAATGGGCAGGAATGGAGCAGAGTGCCCCATTCCTCCTGACACCCCTGACAGAACATCTCTGAGATGTGCTTTTATCCTGCAATAAAGAAGTTGCTGCTTTGTTACTTATGGGCTACGCAGCAAAGCAAATGTAGTGTGTGGTCTGGAGAAATCAATGTTTGAGTCATATAAACTGTTAGGTCATTGAAATAAGAGACAGGCAGAATAAACACCATCCAAAAGTCTAAACTGTCAGCACTGCTTGCCCTCCCCTGACATTTGGAAAGGCAGGATGGTGTCCAAGGTAAATGTGTGGGAGCTCTTCTCCTCCTCCTCCTCCTCGTTCCCCTGCCAGAGATCCAACATGGAAAGCAGGAAACAGTTATTTCTTCCTATTCCTCACCCAGGCCCAAGATCAGGGCACTGCCTGTCCCCTCCTGGGCCTGTTTGCAGCCAGAACACCCCAGCACCTCATAGTGACCCTCTGGCCAAGATTTCAGTCATTGTGTGACCAGGGCAGACTCTGGGGGGAGGGAAATCAGAGATTTAGGGGTTCTTTGTGCTGCCTTCCATAACCTTGACAAGTAATTTCTCCTTCTCCCTCCTCCAATATGCACCTACTATTATTTCATTATACTCAGGAATAAAACAACTACTTCTAAAAGGTATTTCCTAATAAAATAACTTCCTCAACAAGGCATTTCCCAGTCCAGTTCAATGAATACATGAATAAGCAAGCAAGCAGTAGATTAGGGGATTATTGACATAATTGAGTAAGAAATAAAACAAGGTGTTGAGGTTTTGAGATTATACTTTGAAACAGTGGATGAATTCTCTGCTGCTGGAAAGAGGTTCTTTCTGGAGGGTGGATATGACATGTCCAGAGAAGAAGCAGAGTAGGTATCTCTGAGTTCTCCTCCACTGACAGGACATCAAGGCTTTAGAAATCATTTAGATAATCTGCTAAAAGACAAAACATGTAGAAAAATTGCTTAACTTCCAATAGTGCTGATTTTGTACCAGTTAAAACAAGTGCCACACCAGCACTCCCAAACATGGAATAACTGGAACAGACAGGAATTGCAGTGCCAGGACAAGGAGGAATGGCTTCTCACTGCCAGAGGGCAGGAAGAGATGGGATGTTGGGCAGGAATTCCTGCCTCTGAGGGTGGGCAGGCCCTGGCACAGGGTGCCCAGAGAAGCTGTGGCTGCCCTGGAAGTGTCCAAGGGCAGTTTGGAGCAGCCTGGGACAGTGGGAGGTGTCCCTGCCCAGGGCAGGGGGTGGAACTGTGTGGGTTTTAAGGTCCCTTCCCACCCAAACCATTCCATGACCCTCTTGCTGTGGTTGTTCCCACCTCGGTGTAACTCTGTGACTGTGCTCAAGACCTTGGACATCAAGAGCACCTCCAAGGACATAGTGATTTAAATAGATTATTCTATTTTCAAACCAACTAAATGACAAGGAAGTTCATCTCTAGAGAGGATCTGAAAGGCCCCAGGTGTGTAATATGTCCTGTACCAAGCAAAGCTGCTCTTCCAGCTGCTGCTCCAAACCATCCTCAGGAGTGTCACGCTGGGTCATCCCATCCCAAAGTGCACAGGGGAGGGTTGGGGACTCTTTGGGGGAAGAACATCTGTGCCTTCCAGGAGACAAACAATGGGAAACCTTTGCTTCCACAGGAAGCAAACATGTGGCAGGTAAAACTAAGGTCTGAGGTGTTGGGCCAGAGGGGACAGTGGGGACCTTCCACCACGTGCCACCACAGTGACCTTGGGAACCACCAGCCTGTGACACTCAGTGCTTCCCACCTCAGAAGTGCACAAAACCACTGCCCACAGGCAGAGGAGGAACTCTGGCTGCAGCTGCTGGGGGGACAGAAAAAATGCCTGTCCTGCCATTGTTCCATCCTGCTGTCAGTAAAATGTTCCATGTTTTCTCCAGCTGTATTCCAATCAGCCACCAGGTAAGAAATAGAGTTTGCCAGCCCTGAAGAGAAATGATCTTTGCTGCCAACAACATTTCCCAGGATGGGGAAGTGTTCAAATCACACGTAGGAGGAAAGTTCCCCATCAGACAATTTGAGGAGTTGTTGATGGGCAGGTGAGTGGAGAGGAGCTCTGGATGCTGGGCAAGGAATGGGTTCAGCAGCACTGCTTTCAGATGGCAAATTAATTTCTTTCTGATGGGATCCAAAGTGCTTTTCATCCTGCCCTTCCTTGAAACACTGAGTGATTTAATTCTGCTGAGTGCAGTGTGGGATTAGAAGTGACTCACCAAAGGAGGGACCTTTCCAAACACATCCCCTGCAGCCCCAGCTCCTGAGGAAGCACTGGGGTCACAGTGACCCTTCCAACATCCACACCATCACATTCATTATTTGTGCCCTTCAGTTCCCTCCAGGAATTAGGAGTCTATTTAAGGCAGACAGCAGGATTTCTGCTGGCAAACTGGCCTTGGAACAAGAGGATCTCTAAGGTCCCTTCCAACCCAACCCATTCTGTCCTTCTGTGATAAATCCTGCACCAGTTTTTCCCAATATTAATGTTTCTGATAACAAACCAAGCTGCCACTGATGTATTCTACCTTAAAACAGAGGAGCTGCAGTAACAAGAGTGGAAAAATGGGTGAATATTAAAATAGGCATCATGAATATTCAGCTACATTTGCAAATTAAGAGACTTCAACTGTGTCCTTGTCCTTTGTGCGTTTTCCACAAATATTGAAAGGAGAACTCTCCTGGGAGAAACATTCAGCAGCACAGCAAGTTTTGAAGAAGGAACCCACTCAAGCTACAGCAAATATTCACAACATGAATATTTTGTGTATTCAAGGCAGAAAGATGATTCTGGGAACCTCCAATTAGGCAGCAGAAGCTTTTCCTGTGTCCCCTCAGAGAAGAACTAAAGAAACAGCATAATTCTGATAATTTTTTCAGCACAGGTTTTTGGATAAACGTGAGAAAAAGACAAATTCACACAGGAATTATTCCCTCAGAATTGAGCCCTTTCCCTTCCATGAGCACAGTGGGATCCTCAGAGGGTGGTGTTGTGTCAGTGTCTGTGAGGAGACACCTCCAAACACGAACAGAACCTGGAGCATCAGCAATATCCCATATTTACCCTTTCAGTTTAATCATCACAAGGAAAGGGCATGAAAACCTCTCCTGTAATTCCACCTGGAGGCTTTGTCCTGCACTAAAACGTTGCACACTTGTCCACTCTGGTTAGATTTCCTCACACAAATGTCTGATCAAACCTTCAAACACACCCAGTTCAAAACATCACTCTTTGCTTTCCCATGGGAATGTGCCAGGAAAGGTCTTTGGGTGGGAGGTAACAACCCAAACAACAATTTCTGTTGTGCTGGTTTGAAAAGGGAGCTTTAAATATCCTGGTCTGTCTCTGAACTTCGTTTAACTTACGGAATTTTGCAGTTTACAAAATGGCCTGAAAATGATAATTAGACTTGGAACATGCCTGGCAATTCTAAATGCTCTCTGTCAAGCACATGGACTAACACCTATTTTATTAATTCCCTGTTTTTCAAGGGTGATACCTTGTATTAGAAGCCCTGTGTAGGTGGCTCATCTCTCCCTCCTCACATTCCCTTTGGCAGTGGTTTGAAATAACATTCATCAAACAGTATAAAAAAGGTGAAAGAAATTAATTCAGCAACCTAGGAGGAAAAATAAGATGTGTCTCCAACATGACCTGGATTATTAAGGTTTATGTTGTAATTTTCTGGGAAGTAAAGGCAGAATAAAGTGCAGCCCTGCCTGAGTATGAAACAGCACATTTGGAGCACTGGTGAGAAAAGAAGTTCTGAAACAAAAGTAGCTGAGGCTTTCCTGTCAAAGATGTGCTCTGAGTACCATTATATACATATATTTACAGATATATATCATTGCTGACATCCCCCCTGCCCTTGGCCCTTGCACAGCTCAGCAAACACCCACTGCAGTTCCTTCACAGCACCCTCCTCCTCCTGAGATTTCCACTTCCTGAAACTCTTCCTGCCTTTATTCTTTTTGCATTAAGGGTTGGGAGCAGAGATGGTAAAGCCCTGTTTCAACTTAATCTTCTCAAGTGAACCCAATCCTGTTTTATAAAAATCACCATTGTTGCAGTGTTTCAAGGACTCTTGTCCAATTCCCACCCAACAGCCACACGTGGCACTGCTTTCCAGCTCTGCACCCATGGTGAGGATATTCCACAGGCTGGATATCCACAGATCCACACCCCATTTCCACTGCAGGTACTTCCACAGGCTCCTCTGCCTGTTTTCCTTGCCCAACTATCCCAATCTCCATATGCAGACACGAGGCCAGTGCTCCCTGGATCCCCAGCTCTTGTTCCATCAACCCACAACACCAGCACAAGTGGCACAGAGGGTCAATTTGTGACCTTGCCATCAAAATCCAGAGGCACAGCCCTGGGGAGAAGCTGTTCAGCCATTCCACCCCACTGCTGCCAGCTCTCACAAAATTCCAGATGTTCTGCTCCATTCCCAGTGCCACGGGCACGGAGGGTCAATCCCACCACTGCCCTTCCTGCATCCGGCCAAAAATAACCTGACATTCCCATCAATCCTCCACTTCTAAAGCAATCCTGGGGTAATGGGACACTACTCACCACATCAGTTCCCATGCATTTAAACCAAACACCCATTTAAATCCCAACAACCTGCTTATGAAAGCATGTCTGTAATGATCTCAGGGTCTCTTGCTGATGCTGGCACACTCCCAGCCTCTTTATTGAACACAATCCTCAGGTAATTCCTGATTTCATGTTCATTTTATGAGCTCTTCAAGGTAATAACAAAGGAAAGGCTTTGGATGTGACTCCCAGCAAACCCACTTGATACAAAGGAGCCACAAGGAGGGGATTGACTGTGACTTATGCCAACACTTCCTAAATCTTTCTCATCAGATCTTTTCACCTGAGCAATGACTTGAGCATCTATTTGTCCTTCCATCTCCCTGGTTTTAAGGCTCCTCATCCTCCCAGGATGAGTCCAGGATCAGTCAGAACAGGAACAGGCATCAGCCTGGCTAACCCTGACTGCTCTGCAGGAATCTGGGTTCTCCTTTTCTTCCTCCATTACCTTGGGCCAGTCCACTGAAGGGGCATTACCAAGGGAGCAACCTCCCTTGGGCACTTGAGGGAAGTGGGGCCTGACTCAGCACATTCCTGAGCAGAATGGATCCTCTCCAATGCTCCATTTCTCTCCCTAAAGGACAATAGAAAGGCTCCTTCCAAGAGGCTCTGGAAGGCTTAGTCTGTAATTGCTTGTAAACCACTTGAGCAGTGAGTGATACAGAAATCCAGAGTGGTAATTGTCACAGAGGCTCCAGATTAATCTGTTTTTGGCTTGTCAGACCTACTTATGGACCCGATTCAAGGCAGCCACTGAGAACTGTAAAGGGTCCAAAAAGGGACAGAAAAAAATAGTTTGATTAAAACCATTCCAGAGGCAAATCCAGTGTTCAAGACTCTCTGAAACCTGTGCTGTGGCCTGCAGGGGAGACATTGAACTTTTCCTGATCAGAGACCTGGGAAGAGCCACAACAACTTTTATGTCAAATAAAAGGGGCTCTAGTTTAGGGTTCCCAAAGCAAAACTGTGCTGGGAAAGTCAGTGAACAGGATTCTGCCAAAAAGCTCTTGGTTCATCTCTTTATCTCCCAGTGACAGGTAGCACCAGTTTGCTGTTGTGTACCAGAAACATCCTTTTTCCTTCCAGAGCTGTAACTTTCTCAAACTTTCCACCAACTTTCTGTAACCTCAAGGTCAAGATTACCCTGTATTATTTTTTCCATCATTTCCTTCCCATTTACTTTGGATTAGTGGATGTTCTGTCAACAAGGACAAATGAAATTGCAGGCCAGTATAAACTCTGGCTGTTCTAAGAAAGCAGCTTTTATAGACACCCTTTCTATGAAATAAAGAGTGACTGATGCCACAATATGCTTTAATTATATCCTTCATAAACTATCAAATTAAATTTTAAGAAGCTGGAGATGTTATCTCTTATTAAACTGGGACTGAACCTGGAGGTGTAACTTTTAATGAAACTTTCCACACCAGAAAGCTTTTTTGTAACATTAATAATTTCCAGCTGCCTGCCCTGTACAGTATCTCACCAAAGCTTCTTCTTTTCACCTTCCACCCCCTGCCATGGGCAGGAACACCTCCCACTATCTCAGGTTTCTCCTACCTGGCCTTGGACACTTCCAGGCCCTTCTAAGCTGCATAATTACACAAAGACTCCAATATTTTATCTGGGATTTTTTTACTCACATGAATTTCCACCCCAGAGACCAGTGCTCAGTATCCCAAAAAGCAGCAGGGCAAAGTCAGAGCACACCTAGAACACACAGACATTCGTCAACACCAGATTCAGGGGAAAAGTATTTCCACTAATTTACTCAGAAAAAAAAATAAATCTCAAATTAGCAAAGAAGAAATGGAGAAAATCTGGTCTATGAGTAGAATCATGGAACCATTAAGGTTGGAAGAGGCCTGTAAGACCATTGAGCCCAACACTGCCAAGCCCACCCCAAATCCTAGCCCTAAGAACCACATCCACACGGTGCTGATCATTTCCAGGGATGGGGACTCCACCACTGCCCTGCACAATCTATTCCAATGCCTCACCACCCTGTCAGTGATGGAATCTTCCCCAGTATCCAACCTAAACCTCCCCTGGTGCAACTTGAGGCTGTTTCCTCATTACCTGGGAGACCAACCCCCACCTGGCTACAAGTTCCAATGTGCTTTGTAAAATGAAATTATCAAAGCACGGCCCATTCTGGGGCCAACCAGCAAAATACAGAACCCACAGAAGTCAGTGGATCATATTTTTGGCTCATGCCTTAAGGGAAGGAGAGCAGAATGAGAGCTGAGGCTGCAGCAGCTGGTAAAAATCATAAAAAGAATAAAACAGAGACAAGGAAATACAGAAACTGCCGGGAGAGAAAAGAAAGACATGGAAAAAAGACTCTCAGTCTGCCAAAGTTTCCACAACTTCATAATATGCCCAAATGGAGCAGAGAGAAAGGGGGAATAAGCTCCAAACAACCCCTGCCTGGCTGGGAGAGGAGCACACAGGGGTTTACTCTCATTTCCAGCCCTGTGGTTGATGTCCTGCCATCCCTGCCCAGTGCCCTGGGCTTCATTTCCACACCCTCCCTTTGGCCAAGAACACCTGAACCCCACCACCACCAAACCCTCCCTCCCCAGAGCAGGCAGAGAATCACTAATTTCTCCAAATGCTGATTTTTCTGCTGTGGTGAAACTCTGCTGGGCTTTCTTTCTTGTTAATTTTATTCATGAGCTGAAGTGACTTGGGGCAGTCACAGACCAATTTTTCACTGTGTTCTGAACAGATGGTTGTTCCAAGAATCCTGGGATCCTGGCAGTGTCAAGCAGCCTTGACCTTCCCAAGCAGCACTGCGGACTTTTTGTTAAAAGGAGAGAAATTAAGAACCACTCACATATTCCCAATTTTTTTTTCTGGATTATTAACCACAGCAGGGAAGCAGGAATGGCTCCTGGAGTCACTGGGCTCTTCTGATGGTGCACAACAACTTCAAGGTCACATCAGACCCCCTTTGCAGGAGCAGAGGGACGTGGTGTGAGCTCCTCCAAACCATCCCCAATTCATCCAGCCCAAAGAAAAACCACTAAATATCCCAATCCTAAAGGGCCCAGTTCTAATTTCTCAGTTCCTTCAGCAGCCAAGGGCTGGCACAGCTTTGGGGACCTTTGCTGACAGAGCCTTGGGAGGGAAGGCAGCTCATTTTGTTCTGCTTTTGAATTTTTTTATAGAAATAATCCTATTTTTGAGATCATTTAAATATCATCTGTGCTTAGTTCTACAGAAGCCATACACACACAAAAAAATCCAAGTCGATTTTACTGCAGTTAAATCTCCATGTCCTTAATCTCAAGGAAGAGAGAGGCCTGTTACCTTTCTGGAGACAAATCTGCTTTTTTAGCAAATGTGAATTATTTTGTACTTGATTGTTGCCTATAAAGATATAAAATCTTTAGGGGCAGCACCCAAGGAGCAACTCCTGTCCTGAGATCAATAATTCATTATAGATTAAACATAAAAGTTAAGCCGTCCTGAGTTTCCAGTTGACAAAGAGCAGCATAAACACCCACTCTGTCTTTTGGGGGCTTTTGTGCAAATTACTCAACTGACCTCCTTCTAAGAGCAGATGAAGAGCTGTCACCCTTGCAGCCAGCTCTGCCTCCTGCCTGGGAGCTCTCAGGTCCCACAGAGGGATTTGGGAGCGAGTCCAGTGACAGCCAGAGAAGGGGGACACAAATCCCAGCCGGTGTCCCCTTGGCTAAGGGGAGGATTGCAAGTGGGATGGAGAGAAAAGGCTGGAGCTGTGTTGGGTTTTGAAGAGGCCCAGGAGTGAGAAGGGGCTGGGTTAACCCAGCTGGCTGCTGAAGCACTGCTTTAATGCAGGAGGCAATTACAGGCAGATGAAGGACGAGCACTTCTGAGAGAAATCCCCTCCATTTGGGAGAGACAGTGTCTGAAGTGAGAGACCATCCTGGGAGAAGGCAAATCCCCTTTAGTGCAAAGCTTGATGCCCTGGGTTCTCTCTGCCTTTTAATGCTGCTGAGAACCACTTATTAGTGCTCTGCGTGAGAGGTTTAACTAATTCCCAGCAAAGCTTTGTGCCCTGGGAAGCAGCAGAGAGAAGAAAAGCCCAGCCCAGATGTGCCTCCAGCAGGAGAGGGCAGGGGAACCAGCTGGCTTCTCTTTTATGTCAGAGCATTATGGAAACACCAGAGGCTGAGGGACCATGGAAGGGGCAAAAACAGAATTTGGGTTCAGAAATCCCTACAGACCAAACTGTGGAAGGTTCTTGCTCTAAGAACTGGGGGGGGGTTGGGCAGGGGGCACATTTGCCACTAACCCTGTACAGAAATAGGGGCTTTATGAGTCACATCCCTGGAAGAGTTCAAAGCACAAGCAGAGGTGGCCCTTGGTGAGATGGTTCATTGACATGGGGGTATCAAAGGTTGGGTCTCATCTTGGAGAACTTTTCCAACCCTCATGATCTGACGAGTCCAACTTGGAGAGAGAGAGATCCAGTGAAAGTGCAGCCCAACACACACAGCACCAACAATCTCTGTAATGCCCAAACCCCAGTGATTCTCCTGTGCTGCTGTCCTCAGATTCCCACCATTTCTCACTGCCAATTTTGCCTCTTAATTGATTAATGATTGGTGGAAAATAGGAGAAATGCTGAACCTACTCTCCCAGCCATCAAAGCAACGATCCAAACTCCACTAAGTGGAAATTTGGCCCTGGAAATATTCATCCTGGTTTTTTCTGACTTCACCATGTTACTTCAGCTGTCAGAGAAGAAAGATGAAATAACATCCCATATTCATGGTGCCATCTGCATTCCAAAATCTCCTACCAATCAATGCAAGTGTCCAAAGAACACTCCCAATTTGTCACAATAACCTTCAAAACTTGACAGAAAATCATGCAAATTATTTCTTTTGGATCTCTGGGCATCTTGGCATTATTTATACTTTGCCAATATCACTCCAAACATCTCCCTTTGTGTCTCCCACATTTCTCAGAAGGAAGGTGGGATTGAGAGGTTAGAGCCTGCAAAGGATTTATTTTGCTCTTTGTGCTCCTGTTTTGTATTTGTGGACATTTAAGGAGCTCTGGTATGACTGCACTTGGAGAACTCCCAAAAAAGCTGTTTGAAAAGGCTTCAAACTGACAGGTCTCAGAATATCAATAATCAAGCTGCTTTGCCCAATTCCACTGCTTTTTTTCTCTTTTATAAGAGATTTTAGTTTGCAGTAGGGAAAATTACACTTTTCTTAAAAGCATGAAGAATTATAACCCTATAAACTTTCATTTTAACCTTTAAAACTACATTTTAAGGAAAAAATATGAAATGCCAGAGCTTTGAGTTCCCTGAGCAAGGTGCTCCCTGGGTTTAGGAGCGAGGGGAGAAGCTCATAAGGTGTTTCCAGAGGAGGTTGTTACTGGCACTGGTGGGTAAAGCTCATCCTGTGAGTGTTCTCAGCACTAGCTGGTGCCTCATCTCCTCCCTGTGTGAACATCTGGCCAGCTGTGTCCTGCAGGAATCCAGGGAAGAGCCTGATCTGCTGAGCTCTGTTGGGAATATGGACCACAGCGACTTGCTGGGCTTTGTGAGGCTTGAGGAGCTCCCAAACAAAGGTAATTTGCTTCAGCACAGAGCGATATTTTAAATGCATTCCATTGGGAAATGCAGATTCCATTGCAAGTCTATAAAAAGCTCGGTTTAAATAACAACTCCAGAGCTTCAGCAGGGACAGTTTTCCAGGACACTGGACAGCGCACTGGGATGAGCTCGGAAAGGTTGAGCCGTAAAAAGCTGTCAGGACAAAATCCGAGGAGTGGAAGGCAATAAACTAAGGAGTGAAGAAGTGGTCAACACTCCTCGCCAAACCAGACCCCGTGAGATGCAAAAGGAGTTTAACAAACCATGGGTGGTGATGATGGTTTGTTCAACCCACCAGAGAATTCACCACGCTTGGAGAACAAATCCAGTGGCTGCTGCTTTAAATTCTGCAGCTGCATTAAAAATTCATCAGAGTATTTATAGCCAAGTTAAAATAAAACAACAAAAGTCGGTGTTGGGGACCTGTTGCAATGGGGACATGAGGGACCAGCTTCTCCCAGAGCTGCTGGGGGGGATGAGGGAAGTGCTGCTGGCAGGGCTGGGCTGGTGCAGTGCTGCAATGCAGCTCTTGTGTAACCACCCTCCTGCTGGAGCTGGGCAGCAGCTCCACACTCTGCATGGACCCTGCTGGGGAGGGAGTGCCCACAGCCAGGGAGATGTTCCCCAAGTCCTGGAGGATTCCCAGCACGCAGGGAGACTGATCTGAGCCAAGGGGAGCACTCACTGCCCTTTGGCTGGTCAAGCACAGAATAAAACCTTCTAATAGACCAGTGGAATAAATGCTCTGAGGAGCCACACGGGCTCAGGGCTGGTCTTCAATAAGTGAATAAGTTTTTAGAATGAGGGTGGGGAGGCTCTGGCACAGGTTGCTGAGAAAGTCTGTGGATGCTCCATCCCTGGAAGAGTCCAAGGTGAGGTTGGAGCCACCTGGGATAGTGGGAGGTGTCCCTGCCCATGGCACTGGATGGGCTTTAAGGTCCTTCCAACCCAGACCATTCTGGAATTCTGTGACCTACAGCTCCCACTCCCAGAGAACCTTCTGGGAAATGGAAGTTCCAAATGTCACAGAAAGAAAGAAAGAAAGGTGGCATTTGTCTAATTCATTGCACTCTACAAGTCATCTCCTGGCTCCCTTCCCTCGGGAATGCCAGTGGTGGTGTGGCTGTGCCCTCCCAACCCCCTGCCCTGCCCAGGAGGGGCTGAAGCTCCACATGTCCCAGGAAGGACAGATGGAGACGTCTGGGGGCTGTTCCTGCCACCCCCAACAGATTTGGACCTTCCTTGGCACAGATCAGTGGTGATGCAACATCAACACAAGGAAGGTGCTGCCGTAATTTTTGGATGTGGCCAAAACTAGCCAGTGGGAGGCCAAAAACCAACTGGAATAGAGGGTGGTCTTTGCTAAAAGTACTTAACTTCTTATTTACTGAGAGAATTGGGAAGCTCGGAGAAGAACAGGGGTCTGACTCCTGAATTCCACAGGAACTGCTTAGTGCTGGTTGACTCCTCCCAGAGTATCCCTCACATTTATCCATTTAATTGTTAGAAATGAATGCTATTGACAACAATTGATAGGGAGAGCTCACCCAAACACTGTATAAATATCTATCCTCACTCTGCCCACTGAGACCTCCAACACTGAAACTTCCCCTTCTCTAGAGCAGGACTTATTCCAGCTGCACAAAATAGCTGCAGATAAAAGAATCCACATCTTCCCTCCCTACCCAGACCTGCTCTGCAGAAATGCAGCTCAATTACCAACAGTTACAGCACAGCAGGATGTACAGTTTTCTAATTGAAGACTCCAAGATACAAGCAATCAATAAAATAAAGAGAACATTTAGAAGAAATAAAAACATACCCTTGCATAAAATATATTCTCATTAGGAGAAACGATGAGTGCTCCAAAAAAAATCACTGAGGTGCTTTGTGACAGGCAATTTTTAATCAAAGGCAGTTCTATGCAAATTAAGGGAAGCACATCTCTGCAGGAATAATAAAGTCTTCCCTGCATAGGTGCTATGGATGGTTCTTTAGAACTGATGCTGGATGGTGTCCTTCAAAGACTGCTGCACGTTTTTCAAAGCAAGAACTTAAAAAGGATTTTAAAAAATTAGATTTTGGGGCAAATCACAGAAATTTCAAATTTAGAGAGAGAAAAACAATTGTAATTGTGGAACACAAGGCATTAGAACTGGGCACTCCTATGCCAGTGTATAAACTTCAGGGGCTCTGTTGGTCCCCACAATCTGCATTCACAGCCTGTGCTGCTCTAACAACTCCTGCAGCTCCTGGACAAGGGCCACCCCACCTCTGACAGCCTCAGCAAGGCCCAGAGCCCAGCAACAAGCATCCAACCAAGATTTCTGGCCTAACCCAGCACCTCTGAGAGGGGACACATTTTGTGGGACCTGCAGGAGCCCCCAGGAGAGGAACATGGAATTCTTGCTGTGCCACTGCCTCCCAGCTCTCACATTTATAATTTCTATAATCAACATGTCAATTAATTCTCCACCACCAAGCACTAATGAATTCACTGCCCCTCTGGTGCTGCTTCAAGCTGGCTCAGGTCTGGTTTGTTCTGGGAGTGGGGAAGGATTGATGTTTATTCCTCAGCTCTCCAGTTCCATTCCAGGTACATTGGCCATTTACTGCTGGATATGGGACCTTTGGGGAATGAGGAAAATACTTTTGGGTTGGTTGTTTTTTTTAAAGTTCACCTTCAACTTGTAGAAAATGTGGCTCCTGATTTTCCTCACTGGGAAACAATTTAGAATTTTAGGGCAAATATTCCTGTGTACCCAGGGGATCCCCGTGTGTTAGAATTGTAGGAATATTTAGCTTGGAAAAGGCCTTAAAGATCATCAAGTCCAGATTGAGATGTTGTTTGGAGCAGGGGTTGTACAAACTCTTCAATATAAATCAATTTTAATAATTAGTAAAGGGTAAAGATTTCAAAAGGAGGGATTTTTTTAAATTCTAAACAAAGTTTTGCCTCAAGAATGATGTTACCTGTGAGGAGATGGCAGGTTTTATTTATTTTATTCTTCAGATGCCTCCAAAGTGGAGACATCTCTTATCTATTAAAGAGCAAACACCTTCTTCATTATTGGCACAGGTGGCTGCACATCAACATCTTCTTATCACAACAATGTAAATTGAAAAATATTGAAAAAAGATCCAGTAAAACACTTGAGAAAACCTTGAGTGCACATTGGGACAGTGACTTTAAACATCTTCCTTGGATTTGTCCTCCAAATTACTCTAAAGTTTATTTTAAAGTTACTCTATTTTGAGTTATGATGAATGGTTGTGAAAAGGTTTTTTTCAGCTGCACACCCCAACAAAGGATTTAGAATTAATTCACATCATCTGACTCCTTCCTTAATGGATTTTTAAGGTCCACTGCAAAGAATCAATCAATAGGAGGGGAAGCTCTGCTCTGTAATTCATCCTGCCACGACAGAGGCCCAGGCATGAGCAGGGGAATTCTGATCATCTGAATTAATTGGGATTATTTGCACTTGGTAACAAAAGCAAAATAATCATTTGCATTCTCTCAGTTCAGGATTCAAACACAGCAACTCACAAAAAGTACCAGAAGTTGGGGAGTTTTGGTATTTGAAGGGTGTTTTGTGAGTCTTCCCTCAAAAACTTCACTGCTGCTACACTGAATATGTTGTGGTCAGGAAACATCTCATTTCCAGGACAAAGTGACATTTGCAGGTGAATTTTGTACCTTCCATCACTGCACTCAACACTCCTGAGATAAAAAATATGGATGATTCCATGCTTTTGATTTCCAAATGGAATCCACAGGCTCCTCTCCGCTGATTCCATTGCTCCAGGAACACACAGCATTGAGTTGTAAAACCACACAGTTGTTAAAAGTGGAACTAAAAAACTCCCAGAGTCATTTTTTTTCCCTGATTACCCAAAGAGGTGACAAGAACTCCCAACTTTTTTAGTGTCAAAACCTTTTTATGGGAAAATTCATCTTTGAAAGTAGCTGTGCCCTGAAAGATACATTGAATTCCTGATCTTAAAAGTCCTGGAGAGAGCAAAGAACAACTGGGCCACATCCAAGAAATCAAAAAATAGCAGCAGGCACTTCATGTGAGCAATACCCAAAATTTATCTCTTGCAGCAACAATAAAATAGGCTGAAATAGGGATGGGATTGAGCAAAAGGTCTGAGCTGAAAATACAAACCTTTGGGGGACAGGAGGAAAAAATTGCAAGAATTGGTTTCTCCTTGAAACAGAGTCAGTTTGTGCAAATATGAGTTTTTTGATTTTGCTTCTCAGGGTTGTTTCTGTTCTTGCTCAAGGACATCAAGGTGAGGTTTATTCAGTGTGCAAAGCCCTTCTCCCTGCTCAGGAACACAGAAGCCTTGCTGTGAGCTCTGAAAACCACCCTCAGCTCCTTCCTGCTCATGCAACAGCTTGAGAAAGAAGATTTTTGGCCAAAGCTGCCCATTTCTGCACAAATTTAGAAAACAGCCACTGATCTGTGAATATATCCAGCATCTAAATATCCCTTAATTTGCTCCTCCTCTGTGCTGACCTGCATGTTTGGTAACATTAATTCTCTGCAGAGCACAATTAGCCTTTTGGAGAAGAATGAAACATAAAAACGAGGTTTTGTTGGGTTTTCTGCACTTTCCCTCCCCTTCCTTTTGTCTGTGATACATAAAAACCCCTGGAGGTGCTGGGGAAGATGTGGGAGGGTGATGCATCAGGAGCACAGGAAACTATTAAACCTCAAAGATGTTCATCCAGCAGGACTAATCCCCACACTCAAGTCCAATTTATTGATGCTGCAGCATCACTCTGAGAGATTTTTTTTTGGAAAATCACAGAACATTTCCCAGGAGGAAGATGAGACAAATAATGCTGCAATAAAAATTCATCATATTTTGCTACCCTGGCTAGTCCTATTCCTCTGCCATAACTTTCACCCCAATCCTTCAGCACATGAAAATCCACACATCAGTTTTCACTGAAAGGCTCATATAGCATAAAATTACACTTAAAAAAGGAAATAAAGTGTCCATTTTCCTGCTGTTTGTACTTATCTGTGTAACAGATTATCATGGATCAGGGATATCCCATAGGCATGTGCCCGTGGGCATCCTGGCAGGAGCTCTGGAAGGAGTCTGTGTGTTTTAACACCACTCTGGTTCCTTTGCAGGAGATTAATTGTCCATTGTGTTTATGTAAATAGGGAAGTGAAGATTCCTGGGCATCCTTATCCATAAATTAAACTTTCCTGCAGTTCTGGCTGTAAAGAGGAAATAGAGCCTGACTGGATGTAATGAGACATTTGTGTTCCCCACAACTGTAATTTACTGTTACTGCTCCAAGAACCATCACTCCTTGGTTAGGCTGGTAAGTGACAATAAGTGCAGCTCAAATAAATTCTAATGAACCCTCCTGGGTCACCTCGTTGGATTTATGGGGTAGAATCAGCATTATTTGAGACAATTGGAGGCTCTGGGGCTGCGAGGAACAGTTGGAGCCACCAACTGGATCCTTCAGGACACAGAGGTACAAACATAGGGAGCGTCCAAGGCCAGGCTGGAGCCACCTGGGATGGTGGGAGGTGTCCCTGCCCAGGGCAGGGGTGGCACTGGATGAGTTTTAAGGTCCTTTCCAACCCAACCCATCCTATGGCTCCAAGAAGAACCACCTGGAGACCTGCTGGGCCAGTCAGATCCTCAAGGAGACCGACACCAAACTGTGCCTGTGCTTAGGGAAGGGGTCAGGAGAACTCCCCATCCTCCCCATCCTCACACAAAGATGTCAACATGTGTCTCCTTAAAGATACAATTGTGGAGGGAAAAAAATGTTCCTTCAAAATTTCGAGTCATTGTTTGAAGAGCAGATGATTTGTTCATGTTTTATAGTTAATGGAATAAAGAGAAAATAAGAAGAAAGAGAAAATAACAACCTTGGAAAATGAAAACAAGTATTTTTTCAGAATATATTAGCAAGAAAGCAGAGATTTTCTTGATAGCTGCCATGGGAAAACCATTCCAGTGGTTAAAATCAAACCCTCTTCTTGCTTGTTGCCTTATTTCCATACACACAGAGTGGATCTTCTCTCCATGTTTCACTGACCAAAACAATTCCATGCACACACTACAAAAAGTGCTCCATGGTTTGCTGCCAGGAAAGTGCTAAATCCACAAGAGACATTTTTATGAGTCAGAGCAGGCTGTGATTCCTTCCATGCCTGGGGCAGGAAGGGTGTCCTTGGGGGACACCAGAGCTCCCAGGACACCAGTGTCAGAAGCCACTCAGCACCAGCAGAACAGATTTTTGGAAGGCCTTCAACTCAAGGAGCTCTCTGTAAAGGCAGAACTATCTCCTGTCTGCAATTCCTCCTCCAAAAAGGTGCAGAGCAGGAGTTAAGGAGGGCACAGAGTCAGGGATGGCCAAGGAAGGAGGAGCAGCCCCCCCTTAGACCCCAGTGCTGAGGGGGGAAAATGCCAAGTCTGAGCTAAATAAGTGAAGAATTGACTGCAGCAAGGCCAGATAATCTCTACAGGGAGATGATGGCAAGCCCCCAGCTTTGGTATTCCATGACAGCAGCAGTTCCCAAAAACTGTGAGGCTGTTTTGCTTTTCAATTAAAATAATGTACTTACATAACATCCCCCTGCTGTGCCGGGTCCTCACTTCAGGAGCTTATCAGTGTGATCCAGATTTCTTTGTCCACCTTTGGATCTCGTTCCAGGGGAGTTGGACAGAATTTCAGCACCAGGACCAAAGTGGTTCTTTAGAAAAGCTGCTCCAGCCCCACGATCTGAGCAGGTGGAGACCATTGTCATGCTGCTCTCCTTCATCTTCCTGAGGGATAAAATACAAAAAGCCTTCAATTCTAAACCCATTTTTGAGAAAATAACCGGTCTGCCCTCTCACACAGTGCCTAAAAACTGATTTTAAAACCATGAGAAGACTTTTATCATGAGAAAGACTCTTAATTCATCTGTTGTCAAGGGCCGTGGGATAATATCCCACACTCCTCACATGAACCTTCATTATGGAATGTGCTCTCATATTTATTAAAAATAACATTATCACTACTGCCTATTTGTTTAATGCTTTTCCTCTTCAAAGCACTTTTTAGGCATTAGCTAATTAATGTGATGACTTGTGATATTTCAAGTGGGTCTCTCCTCTGCAGAGATGGAGAGAGGGCTCTGCTCAGGGCAAGGAAAAGAGATGGCATTTGCACAACCCTGGTCCCTCTCCAGCACCTCTGGCCTCTCCAGACAATGAGGGGGAAGCCAGGCCAGGGGTTTTGGCCCTTTTTACAAGTTTCCTGTACAGCAAATTGTATTAAAACCCCTGTTTCTAAACACAGAGCTCAGCACGTGGGATATTGCACAGCCCAGGCAAGGCAATCCCTCGTAAAACTGCCTCTAATAACAAGGTGACATTTATGAAATTAGCACTCTATTAATTCCATTGTGCTCTGCTGGAATTCCTCAAACATCAGCCCTGGAATGTATCAACCCACCAAAGTCATCAGACTCATTTAAATGTCATGAAACCAAAAGGAACGAGCTCCTTCCCTGCCTTTGGGAAGCCCCAGCCCCTGTCAGGGCAGAGATTTCCCCTTTTTTTCCTTGCTGTTCCCATGGACACAGTTTGGAGAGTCCCCCAAGATCCCAGAACATGAGCAGTTTATATGTGGAAATCACTTTTTCAACTTGCCTTATGTGCTGGAAGAGGAGAAATTTTGTTTCAAAGTGCAGTTAATAAAGCAAGAACTGTGTGTTTTCCAACCCCCCCTCTTCCCCTCCACTGCAAAATCAATCATTTCCTTCACACCCTGAGGAGGATTTGGGCAACTCAGCTGGAATTCCAGTTGTGGAAGTGGCAGCAGCAGGAGCTCAGGAGCCTCGTTGCTTCCATCCCTCTGAGGAAACAGAGATTCCAGCTGCCTTCTGTCCTGGAGAATTTGATCCTAAACAGTTCTACTGAATGGGAAATGAAATAAAATGAGGCACTTCTGGCTCAGAACTGTTTTAAGTTCATCTCTTTTTCTTATTGTTCCTGGCTGGAAGTAGCAACCCCAGGGAAAAACCTGCCTTTCCAAAGAGCACCTGCCACCCTTAACTGCTCAGAGCATCCCCTTTTCCCCTCTGGAAGCAGGTGGGGGAAAAACCCAAGGCATTTCTGTTCAAAATGTGTGTTTCTAGGTCACTTCCAATCTCCAGCTTTGAAAGAGCAGCATTTTTATTCCTTCAAAACCTCTTGCTATTGCAATTTATTGAGGGGATGTTTGATTTATTTTGAATTCTTTCTTCCAGTCTCTTATTTGTTTTTTGCCCTCACTAAAACTTCTCTTGCAGAGCAGGAGGACAAAGCAACAGCACAGCAAAAACTGCACAAATGTTCCCACCTCTGTATCATTAACAGAATATGGCATCACTGCTCTGCAAAATGCAGCTACAGACCATCTTCAAATACCTTATTTTTGCAGTAATTTTTTACCAGAACCTGCCTTGGTGCCTCAAAACAAAAAGAATGAACTACAACTTCAGCACAGCACAGTCACCACCACAACTTGCCAGCATCATTTCCTTGGAAACTCCAGGTACCTGCAGACTTTTTACTGCTCACATCTTAATTTACACTAATCAGGCCTTCCAGCAGGACCCTGAAGAGTCACCAGATGATGCCAATATGATCAGTCCATGATCAAAAGCCTAAAACACAAATCACAGCCTCCAGCTATGGGGAGGCAACTACAAAACCTGCAAGGAATTCCTCCCAGCTCTGACCATGGAAGAGATAATCTGGACTGCAGATCACAAGGTTCATTGTAAGGAGTCTGTTTTAGGGCCTGCTGGGTTTGTTCCTGGGTATTAGTTGTTGTTTCTCCTTTTCCACAATGGAAATTCCATCAGGTGAAGATCCAAGTTAGTTTTTTTAGCCCTGTCTCAAGACATTTTTGCTTCCTGATTGGAACAGTGGACTGGGATTGGCTCTGGCACCTCCACAATACCAGTACCACAGAAATCACCATTTTTAGGCTTCTGCCATAGTCACCAAGTGCTGCTGTGAAATGGGGAACACACCAGACTAGGAAAAGCCACTGAGCTCATCCCAGGTGCTCTGGTGTCTATTGGCACCATTTCCCACCCAACTGAAGCAAAGCCAGACTTCAGCAATCCAGGGAAAACCCCAAGAAGCTGAGAGATCAGATCATGAGGCAGAATTTTCCTTCAATAAGCCACAACCACCTAATGAAAGTCCATGTCCTCAGAACAAGAGGGACCAGGGGAAAACAGCTGGAGCAGCTGGGGCAGCAGAAGGGCTGCAGCTCCAGGGGTGGTGCCCTCTCCCTAAATCCCCAGAGCCACGATGTCCTTGGGAAGTTTGGAAGCACAATCTGCTGGAGAAAGGTCACAGCATCCCCCCAGGGGGGCAGGAGGCTCTTCTCCCAGAAGCTGCTGAGCCAAGTCTTTGCTAATTGTCCCCTGCTCATTTCCACTGGAGATGGATGAAAACTATGGAAAATAACCCATATCATTAAAGCAAGAGCTTGGGGAAACCAGGCCACACAAATCCTGGTGTACAACCAGATACTGGAAAATACATCCAAAAAGTTTTCCCCACTGCAAGAAGGGCATGGGAAGTTTGCTAAATGGATTAGCATGGATAATCCCTCATCCCCCCCCAAAAATATCTTCATCCCTCAGTCACCAAAACAACAGAGCCACCCAAACTCTCTGGGAATTACTTTGCTCTGGTAAAAAAGCATCAGGACAAAAAAATCTCCAAAATCCCTCCCAAGCAGATACAAAGAGAAATGATCTCCCAAGGAAACAGTGAGCCAGGATCCTGGATCCTCCCTAAATGACAGACACCTCCTGAGGAACAGGGTGTGCAAGAGGCAGCCCCAGCTCCTGGATGAACATCTGGAGCCATCCCCATGCCCCCAAATTTAGGGGCAAGCTGGAAAGGAGGTGCTGCAGGTGAGGAAGGCTCCAGCTGACAGTCCTGCTCCACAGTGTCCCTCCAAGTCTTTTATCCCTAATTGAAGAAAATGAGACAGTATTTTCCTCTAACTCAGCCAGGAACACTCAGCTCTGCTTCAAACCCATGTGCCACCCCCCTCTCAATGTTGATACAGATCTAAATATATTTAAATTGAAAAATAATATAATTAAGCGCCTTTCTTGTCTTCAGTGTTTGTATTCTGGGGCTTTTAGAGGAAATTTTTAGATCTATCAAAGTATCTGGAAATGTACTAATTATTTCAATGATGATACGATCCCAAGTGGCAGAGTAAACATAATTACCCATATTAATAGAAAACAAAATCAGCAACACTTCAAGGCTCTGTGGGCTTCAGATGGCAAATATTGTCACAGTTGATCATTCACCACAAAAGGCCATTTATTATTCTTGTGAGTAAAACTGCACCAATTTAATATTAATCTAAATGACCTTATGTCTCTCCAGTATCTCCATTAGGGGCAAACCTCAGCGGGAATGAAAAGCTCCCAGATTTTACAGTCAGATTATTCTGACTTGATCGTGACCTGCTTTGAAACCCTGCAGCTGTGTTTCCTTTTCTTAACTTCTCAAATGAGTTCTGGGTGTCAGGAACCTCGGGTATGGTTATTAAAAAGCTGAGAAAGAAAGGGAAAGGATTTTACTGATTTCACTTTCGGCTGAAAATCTTCCTTTTTAGGGAACTGAAGGGATACCACTGGATCTTTTGGGAGCTTGGAAAGGTTTGTCTTTAAAAAAGGAACAACAAAAAGAACACCAAAATCTGTAGACTCCTGCTTAAACTAAGGTTTCTTCCTCTTTGCTCCCCGTAGGAGCCGTTACGTGTTTCATGAGTGTCTTTACCTCTGGTTTTGAAGAGCTGGGAGATTTCCCTTCACTGAGCACCTCCTGGGGCTGCAGCATCTCTGTGGAATAGCAGCTCTGCCTCCCAGAAATGTCCCAGGGAAGGGAGAATTCCTGTGGGCTGGAGCAGATTGGCACCACCACCCCAGCGAGAGCAGGGCAGCACCAGGGGCAGGAGGTGGCACAGAGACAGGAAGGATGGAGCATCTCCTCTGCCTTCCCACGGCCCAGCAGGAGCTGCTGCCACTGGAAACAGAGATATTAAATTTAGAACCCCTGGCAGAACATTCCCTTCAGTGCAGGAATAAGTGACAGGGATAAAAAGCCAAGAACAAAGCCAAAGGCAGGTGGAACCTGCTGGAGAACTGAGCAAGGACTGAGCTCCAGCACCACAAAGCCACACTGGTGGCTCCTAAGGACACAGAGCTGCCAAAAAAAAAATAGGAATTTGCTCTTTTGCTACTAATATCCTGTATTTCCAACAAAATACACCATCACAATTCCCTCCTTTGGCCACTGGAGTCAGCAGGACATCACACATCACCTTTAACCACCCTGTGCCTCCCAAGGGCCCAAGTCAACACAAGAATTAGTGTCTCATCCTCTTCCAGTATCACTTATCTACCCTATTCCTGAAGGCAAAATCCAATTAGACATTTAAATAATAATGAAAGAAAAACCTTTTAAACCTTGATTCACGTATTCCACAATTTTTGCCTCCCTTGTGTGTCTCCCTTCCTGTGCCACAGCTGCTCCTTGCAGCCTACCTTGGGTTTAGCACTGGTGATGAAGCATAAAATGCTATTTAAATACTATAATTTCAAGAGCAAGCAAAGAACATCCCATTTATCTTCACTAACCTTGAATATTCCTGTCCCATCTAATGGAAGAAGTGATTGAAGGGACTTATTCCTGCCTCCCATCCCAAGGCTCCCATAAAAGCTGAATGGTAATTTAATTAGTTTCCTTTCTGGTGATTAACTAAGAATTTCTGATCATTTCATCCGAGTGCACTTTGATTCATTAAGTATCTGTTACCAATTTTTTATGAGGTGATTAAATAACCCTGTCCAGGTACCTGCTGTCGTTATGGGACTGCCATGGATTTTGTGGGACTCAGAAGGGGAATATCCAGGAGGGGAACTGCACTCCCAGAGTTTCCTGGGACTCACCTGACCAGCTGATAAATCAGCAGCTCATTCAGTCTGGCAGAACTTGCAGCCCATGAGCAGATCAACCTGGAGCAGGTTTTATCCACGGCCACGGGATGATGGGATGTTCGTTTTCCTGATCCCCAGGAAGGCAGAGGAGGAGCAACATCTGCACCAACCAGGGGTGAGGAATAATGGCAAATCAGGGGCATTTAGAAGGAGGTTGTCCCACTGCCCTCCTGCCTCAGTGACATCTCTCCTGCCCTCCCTCCCTCTGCTGCTGCACCAGCACCCTGGGTACCAGCGAGGCTCTGACTGCTGGCCTGGCTCATAAAGGATGATTAAATAAATCTATTAAAGTGCCACCAAGACTTAGAGTGCTATATACTTAACTTTTTATTTAGATTTAAAGCTTATTATAAAGACTGTTGGTGCTCTCCAGGCACTCATAGCAAAAAGGAAACTCACAATCTGTTCAAATGTTGCTTAGCACCGTAATGGAATAAGGGAAGTTAAATTATCAAGCAGCTGATTCTGAGCAAATAAACTTCATCAACTCCACCTCAAGAGAAAATCCAAGTATCTGTGTCAGATAAAAGACAGCAGGGCAAGTTTCTGAGCACAAACACACAGTGGTTTATTTTAATCCACTATCCAGAAGAGTAAAGTGGGATTTGATTCCTTGTATGAAAAGAAAGAATTAAAAAATCCAGCAGCTGAACGGTGCCTTAATCCTCTTTTCACTTGTTTGGAATCCCAGATCAGATGGTCATCCTGAATTCCAGGGACACTCCAAACACCCATCTCCAAATACCCATCCAAATACCCATCTCCAACCCCTCCAAACCCATCAACTTCCACCCTCCCACTCCTCCCAAGTGTTAATGCTCCTGCCCCAGCCTTCCCCCATGCCCTGGAGGTCACCAGCTTTGAGGCACGTCTGTCTGGCTTTGAAGCTGCAGCAGGAATGGCTCATTCCCATGGTCTGCTCTTGGCTGCATCCCAGGATCCAGCAGCTCTGCCCCAGGAGCCTGTTCTTCACAACAAACAACCTTGAGGAAACTTCCATGTGTTTCCTTGAACCCCTGCCCGTGTTTTCTGAGCCTGTGCCCTGTCAGAAGTGTCACCCAGGTCACCTGAGGCACAGCACACGCTCCCACTGCTGCTTCACATTATGGCCACAACTCCTTCTTCCACTTTGCAGAGTAAAGAACGAGCTTTAAGGGCTGTAAAATCAGGGTAGAAACAGGGAAATCCCAATTAATGTGGAACTGCCTAATCAAGAGAACATCTTCTGGACTTTAAGCTGGACCTAAAACTCATTTCAGTAAGACTTGGACTTACAGACAGAATGCTGGGCTTGGGGACCTGGCTGGAAGCAGCTGCCTCCACAGGGCAGAGTGGGGCCATGGGCTGCATTGGTGACCCTTCCCAATAATTCATCCATTTCTCTGCCTGAAATCACAGCAAAGACAACACAGTAACTGAGGAGAAGGGTGACAGCCTCCCACCAACACATCAGGAGGTGCTGTCACCTCGTCGAAGCACAGTTTCCTAAACCAAGGGTTCCCTCTCCAGTGCTGGAATCGGGCAAATCTTCATCAGGCACAAAAGGAAACCTGACAACAAACAAGGAACGTGTCCTACTTCTCCAACCTGCCAACAAAACCTGCCTTCAGAACGATTCTCTGTACCACTGTTACTTGCCAGGATGTTGTTATTTCAGAGCAAGTCTGGCTCTTTAATTATATCAAATGCTTTTCAGAGGGTAATGCAAAAGGTGTTACCATTCTAATTGTGCACTAAGAAAAAAAGTCACGGGAGTAAAGATGTCCCAGGTGATATTCAGTGGAACAATAGCAAGATGGGAGTGTGGAGGAAAGCCTGCAATTATTGCCTGGAAGCTGGGACAGTTCATCACTCCGTAGGGCTGCAGGAATTTTGCTGGTTTGCATTTTAAAGCAAGTTGCTGCCTCTCCTTTTGGCAATGTGTCGTTCTGTAGGAAGGAAGCCTCCTTTCCCTTCGCATCCCTGCACTCACAGAGGGATTTCCACCTCCATTTACAGCTTCTGCCAAGGCCCAGGGCAGGGGAAGGAGCTGTTAGGAGCAGAACTGCTGGAAATGGTGTTTGAGAACAGCCCAGTGTGAAGTGAGATGAGCAGGCAGCAGGAAAAGATGAAGATGAGAAAGAAATTCCAGCAGGGACACGTTGTTCCACAACCCATCACTCCCTCTGGGCTCACAGTGCACTTGCTGCTGCTGGATGCACATCACTGGAATGCACGGGAGGGAATGCAAGGAAGAGATTAAAATGTTCAATCATTTGCAAACACTCCCCAGATGAGCACTGGAAACACCAGAGTGTGCTGGAAGAACAGCTCCAATGCCAGCCCTGCGCTGTGCTCTGAGCCTGCTGGGAGCACAAAAGGAAGGATGTGCATGGGCTTATCCAGCTGAGGAAGGGCATTCCCACAGTCAGCTCGTGTGGGCACCTCTCCCAGGCTCTCAGCTCCAGCCCACAGGCCTTGGAAGTACTTTCCAAACTCCAGGTGAGCCCAGCTCGGCTCTCAGCACCACGGGACACAGAGATGTCACACTCACATTACCAAACCCAACATTAACATCAGCATAAATCCATCAGCAGCATCAGATGAAAAGTTTCCTCAGAAAATTCTGCCCTGAAACACTGAAGTTCTGAAATTCTCCCCTGGCAGCACCCAGGGGGAAAAATTTCCACCACTATGAACTCATTTCACATCCATTGAGTTTTGTTTCACCAGCTGTAACTTAACCATCCTGCACTTCTCCTGAGCACCTTCCAAACAGTCTCTGGTGGCTGGACACATCCAAGGAGAGGCACTTGCACTGTTTGTACTTCCATGGAGCATTGCTGCTTTTCCCTGCAATTTTATTGCCCTGGAAATGAGGATGCAAAGCCAAAAGCTGCTTTTACTTTGGATGGGATGGGCAGTGGGAATAAAGAAACTGGTGAAATGCCAACTGCCTGAAGAGCAAAAAACCCAAAGCAATGCAGAGCTCAGCACTTCCCTCCTGACCTTGGATGTTCCAGCAGGTGTTGAAACTCTGGGCGCTTGACACCAACCCCAAAGGCTGATGTTTTGAGAAGGAGTGATTGAAGAACTTACAAATCCCACTGTCACACTCAATAAAATGAAGCCAAGAAAGGCTGTATTTCCTACAGAAACAACATTTAGCAACAGCACTTAGGCTGGTCACACTCCTCAAAACACACCATTAAATGAACCTTTGCTTGGTGCCAACCCACCCCTTGTTTTTGTGGTCGCTGGGACCAGAGACAACGACACCCATGGGACACCCAAACCTCCTCCTGACCCCACTGAAGGCTTCCCCAGGGTGGTGCATTCAGGGCTAACAGGATTTTGGCCATCATTTCCCTGGCCTGAAATGTTAACACACAAACTGTGCATCCCAAAAAATTAAGAAAGATGGAGAAAACCTCTTTAAATTCATTTCCCCTCATGCAACAGGTCCCTGCCCTCCATGTGCTTTTCCTTGTTGTCTCCAAGAGAGGGATGAGAGTGAAAAACCAGTAAGACTAAATTAAAAACACTTAAAATTTAAAAAGCAGACTTTTTGCACACATCAATCATTGCTTTTCAGACCTGACAGCACAGCCAGCACCACTTCTCCTCTCATTGGACTCCTTGTGGGTCCCTTCCAACTCTGGATATTCCACGATTCTATTCCATGATACAAAGTCACCTCAAAGCCTCTTTCCTCCAGACTTTCAGAAAACTGATGGCACTTCCAGAGTTTTGCCATTTCTCTGTGAAAGGCTGCAGTGAATTTCAATTATTTAACCCACATCTGTTTAATTGGAGATGCCTCTGAAAGATTCCTTAACTGGAAATGCCATTTCAGTTTTGTGGCTGGGGGTTTTTTTCCCCACTCTCCCACACACAATATGCCAGTGAGAATAACAACTTCCCACACTTGGGAGGGACACAAAGCAGGACCTGCCACACTCCACACACAGGGATAAAGTCTAGCAAAGGGTTTGTCACACAGGGCTTGTTTCCTCCAGGGAAAATGATTCATGGACTGAAGAGAAAATGGGCTCATCAGCCAGACCAGGTTGTAATGCAGCCACAGCCTTGGATTTCATAGAACATCCCCATCTCTGGGGGTGCTACTTTAAAAAACGTGCTGGATATGCAGGAAACAACATCCTTCAGCTCTTTTATGGAATTACTTGATTTCTACCCAGGAAATCACTTTTTCATTGAAACAATTTTTGCACATTTAAAAAGAAGAGAATAGAGAATTGTACCTCCCCTCTACAGGAGGGTCACCATGGATTAGAAAATACAGATATTGCAGAGCTTCACCAGAGAAGAGGAAGCTGAAACCCCAGAACCCCCAGCCTGTATCACCTGTTTTGTGTGTCTTTAACATTTCCCCTCCCCACAATTCTCCTTATTATCATGGAATAGTTTGGGTTGGAAAGGACCTTAAAGCTCATCTAATTCCACCCTGCCACTGTCCCAGGTTGCTCCAACCTGGCCTTGGGCACTTCCAGGACATTAACTCCAGAATCCAGCACCAATAAAACACAAAAATCTCTGCTTTCCAGTGCATTCCATGAGGAGGTGTTTCCCAGTGATGCTCCCAGGGATGCAGTTATGCCACTGAAATGTCGTTTCTAACAAGTTGGTATTTTATGGGAATCCTAAACGACCTTGGTCAGGCTCCTGCCTGATCCCAACCTGCTAAAAAGCTCTTTGGCACAATTTTCAGTAATTCATCTTTTATCCAGGTGTTTGCACACAGCCCTGAGTCCTGGACCACGAACAGATGGGAAGCATCTCATATTTATGACCTGCCACCTCTTTTTTTTTTTTTTTTTCCTAGGAATTAATTTTTCATTAAACTACTTTGAAAAATCTTTGAATTAACTTCATTCAAGGAGAAAAGATAAGCTGGAAGGGGAGGTTTTTAAGAGAACTCTGTGTGTTTAATCAATTAGTAAATTGATCTTCTGGATATAGGACAGAACATCTCAGGCAAAGTGTGGGATTATCCCTTCTGGTTAAACCAGTTTCCTTCTCTCTGGTCCCTTTTATGGGCATCATCATCCCACTGCCTTATTTTATGTGATGAATTCCTACAAATAATTTATAGCCAGGAATATTAATTAGAAACAGTAGGGCCTTGGGGAGGTGTGACAGCAAAAAGGGGATGAACCCAGTGCTTCTCCCCCCAAAAAGATTTTCAGATTACAGATGAAAACACTCCTTCAGAGCACAGAAAACAAGTTTTGTCAGAAGCTTTATAGGCTTGGAGTGTCTCAGGTGTTTAAGTGCAGGTGAAGTGCTCTCCAGAGGAACTTGAATTGCCCTGGAATAGCTGGGAGCAGAGTGAGCCCCAGCTGTTCCCAACACACTGCTGGGACAAATCCTCTTCTAGTAGAGAACAGAATCTGATAGAAAATAATTAATGCAGTATTTATAAATATAAAAAGAAGTGCCACTTGGTGAGAACTTGAATAGTTGGGGGCAGAGAGTGAGCCCCAGTTGTTTGTGACAGACTGCTGGGAGAAATCCTTTTGTACTGTAGGACCACGTGCATAATATTCTATATAGCAATCAATATAGAAGAACACAGCTAAATAATAGATACATTCAGAAATACCCCAAGTGAAATAACTTCTTCAAAAACCTTTTAATTGCAGGGCCACACGTGGCTCTTTGTGAGTTCTCATTCAGAGGGGGAGATGAAAGGACCTGACCCCTGCCATTCCCAGAGGCAGTGAGCAAGTGCTGGGGATAAAACCTGCACAAGCTGCAGGAGGATATGGAGAGCTGGCAGAAAAAGCCTCATTTTGGCCTTTGCCAAAACAAACCAGGTCTTTTAGCCCCACTGACACGGGCAGAAAAGGGCCAGAGGAACAAGTGAGCCCCAAATATTTTCCCTGTTGGCCTCCCCCACTCGTGGGAGCCCTGCTATTTCTATGCTTGAGTGATTTATCTCTCTATTACCAGTTACCTCCTCTGATTAAATATATTAGTGCCTTTTAAGTTATTTCAAGGCTACAATCATTTTAAAATTAAATGATCCTTCGAGGACCCTTTGGGAGCTGAACACTCAAGTGACAGTTCCAAAATGCAAAAAAAAAAAAAAAGGTAGTTGTGCTCATTTTATTAATTAAACTTTTCTCTTGAGCACATAAACCAAAGGGGAGAGTATCAAGTCTAATTTTTACTTCTAGAAAAGTAGTGAAATAGAGAAGTGGAGCCTCTATTGTCACGGTCAGATGCTGTGCCAGTGTTCAGCTGACAGCTTCAAGTGTCACGTTACAAAGCTGTAACTTCACTTGGCTTCTCCAAATGTCCCCAAAAGAACATTTCTGGGTATTCCCCTGCTGCTGATCGATTATGTCCAAGTAGGAAACGTTTTAAAAACTTTTCTCCCTTTAAGCTTTGTAAAAGATCTGAATTTAAATGGCACTTTTAAGGCTTTTTGGAGCCTGAGTACAACAGCAGCCCAGCTTTTGAAGAGCTCACAAAAATACTTCTGGCCCCAAAGAAAGGAATGAAGTGACAAAAAGAGGAAGATAAAAGCAATTCCAAGTCCCAAACCTACAGAATCCCCTCAGTCTCGGCCTATTCTTTAGAACTAAACCTTGTTTTGCAAATCAAAGGACCAGCTGCTAAACTTGCCTTAAAAAAAGAGGTAAGTCCTGAATGCAAGGCTGGGAGAGTCCAAGGGACGCCATCAATCAGACCCTCAGGTCCTGCTCCCACCAGGAGCCTCCCAGCCCTGGAATTGGCCATCCATGGATGGTCTCCCATCCCTAAACCTCCTGTTGGGCCCTCCTAGACCTGGGGAAGGTGGATCAGCCTCTCCAGGGGATGTTCTGCAGCCCATGACAAACACGGCCAGGGAAAAAAATAGGGGCAGAAAAACTGTTCTCTTTGGATAAAACTTGTACAAATCAAACTCCTCATAGAAGCCTTAAACGTTGATTAAAGACAACCATCAAAACATTTTCAGCTCTCACTAGAGCTTAACAACACGTTTCCCTGTGTGAAAAGACCCTTCAAACTGGATTTGCAGTTCTGTCTGTGTGTTCTATTCCCCTTTGTGATCCAAGTGATGGCTGCTTTGTAACATTTATCCTGGGCAATTAATATATCAAGCAGAGAATCCCACGACTGATTCCCCCAAAGAGGTTTTGGCAGCTCTGGGCTGCACTGGGAGCTCCTGCCCGTTGCTTTCAACCCTCTAAAAGTTATTAAACAGCACAAGGATGTCAAAAAATTAAAGCCATTCGCTTAAATGAACATGTCACTCTGTCCACCCAAAGCCAACAAACCTTCCACCTGATAAAAATCCCAGCTTTCCACCCCAAAACAACAGGTGTTTGGGTGACAAAAGTCAACACAAAAGTGCTAAAGCCTCTCACATACTTTCCCCAATTTCTACAGCAACAGAGCTGCGACAGAGGGCTCCTGACTGCTCAATTCGATGGCCAGGCAGGCTTATAAAAGCTGAAATGCTGAGTTTCCTGGGGGAAGACATAATGAAATCAATGCTCTCATGAATATGGATGGCAGGACGCTGCCATCTGTTCGCCACCAACATCTTTTCTTAAAACAAGTTCCAAATCTTTCGCCAGAGAAGTCGCATCTTTATTTCCACGGATAAAATTAGACCTCGGGTTTTCACCGTCTCTGGTCATTAAGTGCTATTGTTATGGGAATTTGGGGGGGGGGGGGGGGGGTGTTTGNNNTTTCCTTAATGATAATCAAAAGATTGACCGATAATACAGATTTACAAAGATCAGGTGGAGATTTCAGCGTGTCTGGGGAGAAGCTTCAAAATATTGATAGTCAGGGCACGTGGCTCGCAATGTAAATATAACTCGCTCTGTCCTCCCGCAGAGAAACAAGAGCCTGTGATGTCCTGCCCTCATTTGTATCCTACATCCATCTGATTCCCCTTCTGTTCCGAGAGAACACATCCTAAGGGGCTTTTATTCCGACCTCACGGAGCTGGTGCTGCTGTGGAGCCTGATGTGCACAGGGGCAGAGGCTGCTGGGACGGGGTGGGAATGAGCTGGGAGCCCCCCATGCCCTGCATGCCCCTGGGTTTGCCAGGAAAGCCAAGGGGGTGCCAGGCTGTGAAGCTGAGCCTGGGCCAGGCAGGGCAGGACCAGCACCAAAAGGATGTGGAGAGCCAGAAGAAGGGCTGTGGGACCAGAAACCCAGAGCGCTGTAAATGATGCCCTGGAGAGGACAGGAGTGAGAGGGGGTCTCATCAACACCTTGAAGGGGGGGACAGACCCTTAGTGGTGCCCAGTGACAGGACAAGGGGGATCAGGCACACACTGAAATGCCAAAGTTCCATCTGAACGTGAGGAAAAACTTCTTTTTACTGGGAGGGTGGCAGAGCCCTGGAACAGGTGCCCAGAGGGAATGTGGAGTCTCCTTCCAGAGAGAGATTCCAACCCACCTGGGTGTGATCCTGTGACCTGCTCTGGGTGCACCTGCTTGACCAGGGGGCTGGATTAGATGTTCTCCAGAGGTCCCTTCCAACCCCAGCCAGCCTGGGATCCTCTAAGTCCCAAACTGTGTGGCAGCAGCAGAGCTGAAGCCTCTCCTAGGAACCATGGATCTAAAGCAGGCTGCTATCAATTACTGTGCTCAGTGTTAATTAATAGTCAGCTCTTGGTTACTCAGAGCAACAGTGAAGCTGAGACAGCCCAGATGACAAAACTGGGAGTGACACCAAAGCAATGAGTCTGAGAACATACTCACAGAGAAGGGCATTGGCACAGAGTCCTCCTCCTGGGGGTCCCACCTGCTCAGGACTTGGGATTTACTTTTCTCAGGAAGTTTGGTTTCAAACCAGAGCAGGAGTCCTGTGGTGAACTCTGCAAAAAAAACAAGGAAAAATAAATGGATTTGAGGTTTGGATGCTGCAGTCCCATAAGACAAAACATTCCTCTCCATTTCAACCTGCTGATAGTATTTATGTATCTGTTTAAAAAGAACATTTCAACTCAAACCTAAATGAAAAGATATGGCAGTAAAAGCATTAAAATTCAATATTATCCAGAGAGTCAAGATTTCCCTAAACAAACCTCAGAAGATCAATTCTTGCCCAAACCATAACATCTCACTGATGTGAGATTCTGGCCCAAAAAATGCCCCAACAGGGCTTTGCCACCAGCCCTTCCAAGGGCTAAGAGTGACAGGGGTGGCAAAGGACACAGGAATCAAGAAAGCCCCAAGTTGTCTCATTAACAGGGGAAGGAGTTGATGTGTTAATTAGCAGGGGCTTGCTGTGAAAATGCACTCAAGTGCTCCAAGGAGCAGCTCCCCTGAGAAGCCTGGAGCACCTTTGGGTGCTGCAGGTCAGGGCTGGTGCAGGAGAGGATTGGGAGCTCCAAGAGCAATGGGTGAGGCCAGGGAGTCACCATCCCAGGAATTCCTGCTTGGCACAACAGGCACACCCTGCAAAGGTGCAGAAACCTCTGAGGAAGGTGAAGAAAAAGGAGATAAAAGGAGTGGAGGTGAGCTCAGCATGCTCCTGTGCATAGAAAGCAGGCTGCAACATTCATTTTCTGCGTTTTTAACATAATTTGGGACAAATTATGCACAAATTTTGCACAAAGGTGCAAAACTGAGGTCCTGGAGAGCTTCAGTGCCTCCCTGAGATTGGCCCTGCTCAGCCTTCCCCTTGCTCAGCTGCCAGAGCAGTTCCCATAATATTCCTGGCCACTCCATGTTTTCCAGCAGCAGGTGGTACCATTTCTGTATCTGCAAATGATCAACATCTAAACCCAGATTCTTCTGCTTAACAGCCACTGCAGAGCGAGGAAGTGTTATTGTTCCTCCACACATTTTTAATACCACCAGCAAAAGCTGAAGTAAGGACTTGTGTTTAAGGAAAAGATGTTCCCATGAAACTTTAAGTGAGATTTTCACAGTGGGAAAAGATTAGAATAACAGAGACTCTAAAATATAGAGCCATTTACTCTCCATTTTTCCTATGTCCCAGAAATATCCTCTTTATTTTTTTCCTGTGGGATTGCCACAGGCACCCAGGCCATGTGGGTGCTTGGAATGGGAGAAATTCCTCACACAGATTGGAAACTTCCAGCCAAAGGAACTGTAAGGACACAAGGAATGAATCAGAAGCAGATTGTCCTTTAAAAGACCCCAAACCCTTTATTTTGTGCTGGTACCAAGAACTTTGAAGCCCAAACCAAAATAATGATTTGCTGCTTTTCCATCAAAGCCAATGATAACATTTAATGGGAATGAGCAGCTTTCAAACACCTCATTTCCACAGAAAACAGGTCAAGTATCCATCTCCTCAAAAATCCATGGATTTTGAACACAACTTGTTGTCTAATAAAGCCCTGAGACGTGGAATCCTGTTCCCATGACAAACTGCATGACTACAAAGCTTTATTTCATGGTGGCATGAGGGATTTAATGACAGAAAAAAATTCCTTTTTACCAACCTTTTCCTTCATTTCTTAGGAAAGAACTTGCCTGGTTTAAGGCATATTTTAGGGAACTAATTTTCCACAGTGATCCTGAAAAGAGCTGGAGTGTAATTGCCAGGGAGTTAATGGAGTCATTGTGCATATTTTTGTTCTTCATTTTCCCAAGCACAATCTGAACCTTGCAGAGAGGTAAGAGAATATTAGAGGCATCTTTTACAGCCCATCAGGTGAGACTCTCATCACACCAACCCCATGCAGCTAAAAATTAAATTGCAAAACCTGTATCAGCTGCTCTCCACCAGAGTTTCCCATGTCGATAAAGCAGCAAGTCACAGATAAATAATGTCCAATGGGCAGAGGTGTCCCTGGAATTACTGCCCTGCCTGCATGTGAAGGCACAACACAGGTTTTATTCCTTTCTTGCCCATGGCAGGGGGCTGGGACTGGAATCCCAGGATCACTGAGGCTGGAAAAACCCTCCAGGATCATCCAGTCCAGGCTGTGCCCCATCCCCACCCTGTTCTTGAGTGCCACCTCCATCATTCCTTAGACACCCCCAGGGATGGGGACTCCAACCCTCCCTGGGCAGTTCCAAGGCCTGACCCCCCTTTCCATGGAGAAATTCCTCCTGGTGTCCAACCTGAGCCTCCCCTGGCACAGCTGGAGGCTGTTCCCTCCTCCTGTCCCTTGTTCCCTGGGAGATCTGATGATCTTCGAGGTCCCTTCCAATGGAATCCTCTGTGGCTTTATGCACGGGACCACCTCCCTCTCCTTCCATTCCCTGCTCCCTGAAAACCCCTGTCCACTAATTCCATCCCTGCAGCACACCCTGCCATCCTCACCAATCAGCAGTTTCTGCTCAAATGCAGGCAAATGGAGCACCAGCTCCTTGGTTTGCATGGCAAAAAATAACTTTCTGAGATGCAAACCAGGTCTCCATCCCCTCCTTCTTGGGCAGGGTTTGTAAGAGGGAGAAGTGCTCACCCAGCCTCTGCTTTGGGGGAGGCTCAGCACCCACAGCCCAGATCAGAAAACCCAACTATTTTTCCCAAATGGCCAAAGACTTTTGGCAAAGAATGTTTTTTTTTACCACAAGGTTGATTTTCACCTTGAAGACTGAAGGAACATCCCAGGGAAATACCCGTGGGGATATACCAGTGCTCCTGGGGCAGTTACCAAAACCAGCAAAGTTTAATTCATTTCTCAGCAAAATCAAACACTGAAAGTATAAATCTTGAGAGCACAAGGCCTTACACACCTTCCCAGTAAGGACTTCCCATGGCATGCAAAATTAATTCTGATTTATCTTCCACACTGTTGTTTTCAGAGCCAGCAGCAGAGCATGGAAGGTGCATAATTTCATTTCAAACTCTGCTGTTTTGGGCACTCTGAAAAGCTGTTTATGGTCATGTTCTCCACGTTGCCTTTACAGACCAGCATCATTTCTAATCCCACCCTGAGAAAACATTCATAAATCTGCTAAAAGACTCAAATTTGGAGTTTTCTCCCCCTCAGTTTGTAGAATCACTGCATCAAAGTTTTTCTGCCCAGGCAGATTTAAAAGCAGGTTTATAAAATAAATGTCCATTGATAATCTATTAAGTCTGTAAAGAAAATCTTTCTGTTCTCCACACAATGCAGGAAAACCTTGAAACTCATAAACAAGCAGGAGAAGTGAGACAGCAAAATAGAAAGGAAAGAAAATATGAGTAGAAAAAGTGAATCTGTGCATATATAATACAGTTTTTGTAGTCAGGTGCTTTCACGAGCTGCAGAAGTTTGACTCAGTGTGGTAATTAAAATGTCCTGTAATGGTGGTAATTACTCCATCAGGGAAAGGCACAATGGATGGCAGCACAAACCCACAATATAATCATTATTTCAAAGTTTCACTTCCATTTTTGTGGCTTTTGAAGCACCTCCCTCCTACCTGGGAACACGGATTTTTACTGTGGTCCAAGCTCCTGTGTGGGACTGATGCTTCCTTGGCTGTTCCCACACTCCAGACCAAGTGTGTGAAAAACTGCAGCCTTTGGGAGAGAACTAATTCCAATAAACCAGGTCATAAATTAAAATCCAATTCATTTGGGACATCTGGACAGCCCAGAGTGAGAGGAAAGCAGGTTCTCCCAGTCCTCCCCCAGCTTGGAGCATCTCTGCCTTCAGGAACACACAGACTGTGGGAACTTCAGGAACCCAACCCAGAACAGCCCAAACACCACAGGAATGACAAAGCCCCTTCCCTTTGCAAATGGTTCTGAGGTGCTGTGACCTGAGAGCTGCTAAAATGTTCGTTTTTGAGGAGAGGAGTCGGGGTTTAAGATCACTATTGAACCAAAATAACATAAAGCATCAGATTATTCCTGCAATTCTGAGCTTTTGCAGAGCGTTGTCAGTGCCACAGGAAGATGAATTATCTCCCATTTTTCCTATCAAACCCTGATGTCATGTGTGGAAAAGCACTAAACCCCCTCAATTATCTCTGTCTTCCAAGTTTCCATCAGTCCTTTGCAAACTCTCCCAGCAACAAAATAACCCCTTTCCCTTTGGAAAGGGGCAATAAAGATGATGGATGCTTCTGGAGTTTATTTTCGCTGTGTCCATAAACATTCCCCTAATAGCCCATCACAGCTGACGAGGAGCTTGGCAAAGCCAACTGCTGTTGCCTGAAAATATCTGACAATCCTTTTCCCAAGCAAGCTGTACAGAAGGAATTACTGAGACTTGAATAGCACTCTCCTGTGATCGTGCAAAATACATATTTGTCATGGTTAAGGCAGCTCTGTTAATGAGCTTTTATTAAGAAATCCTATTTTAGTCCCTTTCACTCCAGTGCCTCCCTCCAGGGAGGGCCTGTGCAGTCCAAGATGTTTATCTGGCACACTTGGTTTTCCCTACACACCAAGATAATCAAATCCCTGAACCAAATTCAAAGCAAGACCTGAGGCATCATCCCCTTGGTTTTCTTTTCTACCCCCAGGATGTTCCCAAAGGCAGAATGGAATCCCAGAATCCCAGAATGGTCTGGGTTGGGAGGGACCTTAAAACTCATCCATGGGCAGGGACATCTTCCACTAGACCAGGTTGCTCCAAGCCCTGAATTCCTCCTCTCCTTGCTAAGGACCACAGGAATGATGCCAAATGGTTTTCATTGGAAAGCTGCTTTGGGATCATTTTCTTTTTAATTGCTATTATATTTTTAAATGGGCATTGGTATCTTCCTACCTCTACAGAAAATGAGACACACCCAAAATTTATGTTCTTTATAGGGAGAAATAGGTGCAGCAATTTAAATACCATTATTTACAGGGATACCTGGACTTCTAGGAGTGAAGCAAAAGTGAAAAACAGCAGCAGGACATGGAAAAATATCTTGGAGCAACTTCTACCACAACCTGTACGTTGAGAGGGAAAGGACAAGTGCAGGGCCTGATGAAAGGGGGATCTCCCAGGTGTCCCCTCTGGAATTTACCCTCCCTGGAAGGCCATGGGCAGCACATGGAGCTTCCCCAGCCCTTCCTGTGAGCCCAAATGTGCATTTCTGTCCCACAAGGACCATTGAACACCTGGCACCCTGCTTTTCATCCTGCCTTTAACCATTCCTTGCCTTGCTCTTGGCAGCTGGGTGAGGGAAGCAGTGCACAGACCTGTCACTTAGCAACCTGAGAAGGGTTGGGAACAAAGATCTTTATTTCTGGAACCATTTAACAGCAGTGGCTGAGCAGGGCTGAGGTGTTTGGGGATGGCACAACCACAGCCCCTCTTGCTGCTGCTGCTCCTCTCCAGGGCTGTCACTGTCTCTGCAGCTTTGCACCCTCACCTAAACCTCCTCAGCCTGATGGCAAAGAGCAGGAAGGACAGGGAGAAAATCTGAATAAGAAGACAACAACTGGCATTGTTTTGTGGCACCGTTTTAGCCAAAGCAGGGGGAGCACTAAGGCAGAGAAGAGCTCACCTTGCACAGCCCAGCAGCTGCTCTGCCTTTGCACAACCCCTTGGGACCCCAGCCCAGGGCACAGCAGAAGATCTGCTGAGGGTTTGGAGGAGCCTGGGGCTCACCCATGGGGTGGTACCTCCTGTTCCCTCAGGCTCCTGAGGCACATCCAGACTCCTGGGGCAAACTGAACACTGCCAGGATAAGGTGAGCACAGGGTGAGGCTGCCCTGTGCAGTGGGAATTCGGGTGTGCTGCCTGCTCCCCACCACCTTTGAAAACTGCTTCCATGGGCAGGGTGCAGTCAAACACTCACCAGAAATTTGTTGTTTATCATGTGCTAGAAACAAGTGCTGCACCTGCTCACCTTTTGTGCTTGAATCCTCACCATATAATGGGGTGAAATTGTTCAGGTATGTCCCTGGTAAATCCTTGACCTTGGTAAAAGAGTAACATGAGCAGGAGAGTATGAAATACAATGAGAAAAAAGGGACCTAAAGAAGCCACAGCAATTATAACACCTAAAATCAGATTTACCTTCTGAATATTCCTCTCCAGGAAACACTCAAGATGACTTTTACCTCTTAAATCCCATTAACCAAACTGAGCTGTTTAAAGAGCAATGAGAGAATGTAAAATGAAAGCCATAATGTGACAGAGCAAACCCTGTGAGCTCTGACTGCAAGGCACTGCCTCTAATCAAAGCTTAATATTCTAATTCAAACCATTATTATTATTATTATTATTATAGCCAAGTTCCTCCTGCTGTCTGGGCAAAACAACTTTTGCTTGTGCATCTTGAACAATTTCTGTTAAGGACAATCAAAGAAATGCCATGTGTAATCAATGATAATTAACAAAAATAAGCCTGAGTTTAGGAGTTTGTATTTAAAATCATGTCAGGGGTAAACATTAATTCACTGCATTTTGTCAGGTCCCAATAAAGGTGAATTTTGAGATAAAGTTTCCCCACACATGTATCTACATACACTTCAGGGGAATGAGAACATTTATTGTTGGCCTCATTTGATAATGCAAGAGCCAGATAGGAGCTCCCCAAAACCCAGAGCTCTGGCAGCAATTTATAGGCTTTGCATGCAGGTCTAGTTAATCCTCTAAGAAAACTTCCAGTTCTGCAGGAGACAGGAATTAGGTGGTATTTGAGTTCATGTGAGAAAATTGGAGCTGTCTGGCTTCAGTTGGGAATAAAGGCAGGAAGTTTTAAGGGTTTTCTCAGCTAAATCCCAACTGTGACACCAAGTCCAGCAGCTTTGGGGGTGATCAAATCATGGCAACACTGTCCTGTGGACAAGCAGGCCCCATCAGCCACGATCATCAGCTCCACAAGAGCAGTTTCCAGCCCAAGTTATCAGTCCTCCTTGGCAGCCAAGACCTGGAGGGTGACCATCCTTGGAAGATGTTCACCACAGGCCTGTGCAGGTTGTAGCTCTGCCTGTGGTCAGACTGGAAATTGCAATTATTGAACTTGGGATTCAGACAGTTGCAGTTTAAAAGCCAAGTAGGAAAAAGGTTCTGAGTTGAGTGCTTGGAGCAGAAGCTGGAAAGAAGCACCAGAGAAGGACAACAACCACAAACCAAAGCTGGAGCAAAGTTGTTGTGAGAAACTTGAACAAGCCATTCCCCAGTGGCATGTCATTTCTGCAACCATATAATGTATAATGAGATGTCAGATGGAGAGAGGATTTTGCCCCCCCTGGGAGCTGAAGTGCTCTGCCACCCAGGGATGACCCTGGCAAGGAGAGCTTCCCTTGGAATCAGCATTAGTCACACAACAGAGCCATTTTTAAATGCACAGCAGGAAGCAGTTTCCTTACAACAACATTAGTCAGGCCATGTGTGAGTTGTCTTTGGTGAAGTTTCCATTAAATAAGATTCCAGGCCTTTGGAAATCAATATTTGTATTGACTTTGGTGGGATGAGGCTCCTGCTGCTGCCTCCCCAGACTGAGGGCAAAAGGAGCCTCATCCAGGCAATCTAAAGTGCTTCAATTAACTTGCCACACCACGATTATGAAGCTCTGCAGAGAATTCTCCTCCTTCCCATCCTCCTCAAATCCTGTTCACATTTGCCTTGGTTAAAATGTGCAAAACCCTTCCCAGGCTTGGCCAAGCCCCAGGATGGCAACACCTTCGAGGTTCACTGATGGTCCCCTGGCACCACTGTTCAAAACCTCCCTAAACACGGTGTCTCAAAGAAATCTCGGGTCAAAACTCAGACAGCTTACAATTTATCCTTCCCTCCTATTCACTTTTGCCCTTCAAAAGAACTCAGCCCAGGGGAGCTGACAAATAAAGATAAATTACCCCTCTGCAGCCTTCTCTCTAACTAAGCCATTGTAGTGATTAAATGAACCTTAGAAGCCAAATTCAGCTTTGAGAGTGGAAAATGGGTGGATTTTTTTTCGTTTTTACAACTTGCACAGCTCCTGAAATAAAGGGCTGAATTCCAGAAAATTTTCTGGGTTAGTTACATGTTCATCTTAATGGATTCAGGCGGAGTAGGTGTCTAGATAATGTATGGATGCTCCTCTAAATATCATTAGGGAGCTATGGAAGTGTCCAAGGCCAGGGTGGAGCAACCTGGGATAGTGGAAGGTGTTGGGGTGGGCTTTAAGGTCCTTCCAAGCCAAACCATTCTGGGGTTCTGTGATACACAAAATCCCACCTCCAAACCATCTCCCAGGGCAGAACATCCCTGGGAGACCATAACATTCCTCATTGCTTCAGGAAAACCTGAAGAACAACTGGAAACATCAAAAAAGGGGTCAGAGAGAAACTGAAAAATGTCCACAGTAGTTTAGCAGAAGACAGAGATGGTTGGATTACCATATATTGCCTTGATTATTTTTAGGAAAAAACAACACTGGAGGGTTCTCCCATCTCACAGTGAAAGGTGCAAGAGGAATAAATGGCTGGATGCTGAAAAATTCCAACTGGAACATCCAAGTGAACACAGCCAGCACAGAGAACTCCAAGCTGAGGAGCAGTGACTCCACCATCAGAATCAAGACTGGATATCTCTAATTTTGGGCCTGTGATTTCTCTACAAGAAAAGTATTTTTATGCACAGATACCTAAAATACAAATAGGAGAAGGAAATACACAATTATATGCATATAATGGATGTAATCTGTACATACATAATATTGCATCTATACAATATTATGTATTTATACAAAATATAATATTTAGGAAGAGGAATAAAAAAATTCTACATCCGTAGCTTTATTCAGAAGGAAATTCAGAAAGGTTTTGAGGCTGAACAAGTAAAACAAGGGATTTCTTATATTCCAGAAAATCAGAAGTTGATCCAAGCAAGCAGAAATAGGTGCTGCACTTGCAGTTTGAGGTTTGATAAAAGACAAGTCTAATTATCCTCCTTTTTAGCCTGGATTCTGTTGTGCTCAAGAGAGCAAGGAATGTAGTGGAAAATATATTTTAAAAAGGATATTAACCCCCTCACACACTTTTGCCCATTCCAGTAACTCCTGTAACTCATTAGGGAAGCTCTGCCATGCTGGTAATTAGGATCAGAGCTGATGTCCCTGTTGTAATGGGTTATTGACCACTGAAGTTCTCAAAGAACTTCATGGTTCTGGGAGCCTGGAAAAAAACCCCAAACCCCATGAAATGAGTGCCAGCCTTGCTAAATTTGATTTTCATTACATATTCCAAGTCTTGTTACACTTCCCAACCCAGAGCTCTCATTTCTCCCCAGCAACAGATTTATTTTAAGCTCTCCTTGCCCAGACGTCTCCGATGGCCATTTGGGCTGGGGATTACATTGGTCACCTGGCCCAGGATTATTGGGAAGAGCTATTTTTTATTTTCCCAGGGCTTTTTAAGAGAGACAGCATGTCTGGGGATGCAAAAATAGGCTGTGGGATGATGTCAGCTGCCAGAGGCACACAGGGGGTCTGCAGACAGGGAGACCACCCTGTCTAAGCCATGGATATAGGTCAGATATATTGAGTTATATATATATATATATGTATCTGTTTATGCCCTATCTATGTCTGCTCCTGCCATGACCTTGCTTTATTTAGACTCATTTCAGGGCTGTGCAGGATTCCAGCAGCAGGAATTCTGTTTGGATCTGCAGGACACACTGTGCTGAGCATGGAGAGCCCACAGCCCCAGCTGTGCCACGGCCACACTGCCCATGTCCCCAGGTGCCATAGGGGCTTTAAATCCCTCCAGGAATGGGGTCTCCACACTGCCCTGGGAGGCTGTGCCAAGGCTGCACAACTGATTCCATGAACAGATTTTCCCAGTGTTCAACTTTAACCTTTGCTGGTGCAATTTGAGGCCTCCCCCTCTCGTCCTGTGAGGATGCAAAGGTCCCCTCCAGCCTGGCTGGGGAGAGGAGCTGCTCCTCAAGTGAAGGATTTTGGTTTCCCACTACAACAATTCAATATTGCTTTATTCTCATTGCACTCAAACATTTCTGCCAAAGCTGGGAGCTGCCAATGCAGTCATAAAAGTCATAAAAGAGGAAACTGTTGGTCACCAGCTCCTGCCTGGCTGGGAAGCTCCAGCCTCGGGCAGGGGGGAACTGCATTTAACAAATTGGAATTTGTTTTTTTAGTTTGTCAGTTTGTTGGAAAAGTCAAAGGGCTCTTTGCTCTTTAGCACTGCTGTGCCTACTGGTGTATTTGGAAATGCTGTATGATTGCAGCAGTAAGCACATTTCATCTCAGTTTGAACTGGGCCCATGCTGGGGGGTAACACGTCCTGGCCATCCCACGGCTGCCCTTCCCTTCTCCCAGATCCCCTGCAGCAGGAACCAGCAGGGCATCACTGGGTGGTCACAGAAATCCTGAGCTGCAGGAAGAGTAAAGCCACTTCAGACTTTTTATTTCAGCTGTATGATGGTGAAAGCAGATGGATGTGCCTCCAGGGATGGGCAGCTCCCAGGCACAGCCACAGCTCCCTGCTGACACAGGGTGGGCTCCAAGGAGGGGGGAGATGGGAGGTCTCATCCCAAGGGTTGCCCCATTGGACTTGCACAGCCACAAAACCACAATATTCCCTTTAAGCCTCAAGGTTTGTAATGGTCATAAACATCACAGTGTGTTTTATAGCCAGGGACACAAATGCTCAACCAGACAAAAACAGGGCAAGAAATTCTCCTTATTTCCCTCCATTTTACACTAAAAGGAGAGTTTTAGATGAGATATTGGGAAGGAATTGTTCCCTGGGAGGGTGGGCAGGCCTTGGAATGGATTTCCCAGAGAAGCTGTGGCTGCCCCATCCCTGGGAGTGCCCAAGGCCAGTTTGGAGCCCCCTGGGACAGTGGGAGGTGTCCCTGCACAGGGCAGGGATGGAATGAGATGGGCTTTAAGGTCCTTCCAACCCAAACCTACAAATACTTTATTCAAGTAAGAGATTTTATAAAGTTCCTGCAATACTAAAAAGATCCTGAAGTTGTGGATCTTCTCCAGAAACATCTAATTGCAAAAAAGTCAGAACTCACTCCTCTGAACTTACCTACGTAAGTATTTAAGAAGTGAGATTTAAAACACTCATTTACATTTGTTAATTCAAGGTTGTTCAAACCATTATGAAAATTTCAAAGAGGAGTAAGAATTGAATAGCTTAAGAGCATCCTTTGAAAACTGAGATATCACTTGCCTGCAGGATTTTCTTCCCCTAATCAGCCCACAGAGAAGAGTTGTCACTTCTATCTAGTTCACGAGCAGATATGCTTTAGTTATTAAATATTAAACCAGAGAGAACAGAGATTCAATTCAGAAAAATATAGTTCAACCTGCCAAATTGCTACTCTCATGAATTATGTTGTGAACATATTTTGATAAAAACGGGGTTATTTAAAGATAGGACCAAGTGTGATGATAAATGAGACCCTGGTTCTGTTCATGTCTGCAGGTTTGAACTCCATAAATACAAAAGAAATCCATCTTCATTGTGCATTTTCCTTATTTTATTTTTGCCTTTTAGATATTGTGTGCAATGAGAAATGGTGTTGACTGTACTTGGAGATTTTAATACAATAAGCACAGAGGAAGCAGCTATGTGGGGGATTGGAGCAAAGGAGAAAAAGAGAAGGAATTATTGCAAATCTGTTCCTAACTAGGACTGAGTAAATAATTCATCGTCAGGAAACGGAGCCTCTCAAACTAATTGCAAACAATTTATAAGCAAACTGTGATTCCCTTGCTTTCCTTTTAGTTGTTTGACTTGGTTCAATCATTTCATTCTTCAAAAGCAGAAGCTCCAGCCCTGGACTGTGGGTGTTCTCACCTGGCACAGCCCTCCCTGGGCAAACCTCTGGAATGTGGGGGAGCTCAGACCCAACATTCCCGTGGGTTTGGTGCCCACGGGGCACCACAGGCACTGGGGGGGAAACTGCACCTGCTTTTCTGCAGGATTTCACAGTTCCCTCCACAAAACTGACAGCCCTCACCCCGATAAAAAGGCACTTAACTCTTGGGTTTTATGTGCATTATTGCAATCAAATTTAATTCTCTCCCTGCTAGTTGAACTTGGCACTCATTTCGGGCCGAAGTGACATCACATAATGGCCCCTTTCAACCAAATAGCTGAATAAAACCCCAAATCAGCTGCTCTTAAAGCTCTTTTCCCTTTGGATGGTGCTTATGGCCAGGGGGGACCATCCACACTCAGCCCTTGATGACATCATTAAACTGGAAATTGGTGGATTCATTTCCACAAGTTCATCACCAGCATGCAAATGTCCACTTCCCATAATATTGTTTTAACTCTCATTGCTACCCTGTGACTTACAGCTACACAGCAAACTTAAATTGCAAATGTCTTCTCTTAATGAGCCAATAGCCTGAGCATTTCATTTTAATTTCTAGCCACAAGTTAAACTGGAATCATTAGAGATGCCTCCTTTATGTCAATAAACTCTATCAAAATAGTCTTCCAAGAGAAAAATCTCTACTTTGAGTCTGTTTGCTATAATATATAAACAAATGTTAATCTAACATTTATGGCAAAATTAATTAATTCTGCTTTAATTCCACATTTACCACAAAACTTGGTTTCCAAAGCTCTGACTCGAGAGTACAGCATTTATATTATGGTTTGCAGAAAGGAAAGGAGCAGAGAAGGAATAAATCCAGTGGGAATGGAAGATAAAAAGTGATGAGGAACTGGCAGAGGGACAGACACAGATCCCCCAGAGATGAGATGCCAACAGAGCTCGTGCTCCCACCTGCACAGGACATGCTCTGCTCCCTTCCCTGCTACTGCTTTACTCCCAAAGCAAGCCCCAAATTATCACTGCCTAAAAAAGACCTTTTATTAAAAAAAGCCCTCAGATTATGAGTAATTATTCTTACAGTTGCAATGCAATAGTAAAAATAATACATTTCACTGTCCCTCTCCCTCTGTGCCTCCAACCCCTCTCTCCTTCCTCCCCAGCAGTGGGCAGAGCCCTGACCTGCATTGCCTCTTCCTCCCTTTTGAAAGGAAAATATTCCCTGGGTAAGACTCCAGTTCCAGGGTAGCACCTCTGACACAGTGGGTTCATTAACAATCCCTGGAATTACACTTAAAATTCATGGGACAGCTCCCAGTAATGCCCAGCTGGGGTTCCCTGGGCAGCAGGATAATGGCACATGAACTCATGGCCCTTGTCCTGTGATTTCCACTGCCCTGTGCTCATTTCCCTGGAGAGGCTGATCCTCCTCCTCACACAGAACTTCCTCCTCCTTAAGGAGCTCAGACTGTCCTCACTCCCTGCCTGGAGAAGGATAAGTGATTGGGAATGTTCACCTGGAGAAGAGAAGGCTCAGGGGAGACCTTGGAGCCCCTTGCAGAGCCTCAAGGGGCTCCAGGAGAGCTGGGGAGGGAAGTGGGACAAGGGATGGAGGGACAGGACACAGGGAATGGCTTCCCACTGCCAGAGGGCAGGAGAGATGGGATCTTGGGAAGGAATCCTTCCCTGGGAGGGTGGGCAGCCCCTGGCACAGGGTGCCCAGAGGAGCTGTGGCTGCCCCATCCCTGGGAGTGTCCAAGGGCAGGTTGGAGCCCCCTGGGACAGTGGGAGGTGTCCCTGCCCAGGGCAGGGGGTGGCACCGGATGGGCTTTAAAGTCCTTCCAACCCAACCCATTCCATGATCACACACAGGCCAAAGCACAACCATGGATATTGCAGAGCAGTCCAACTTGGCCTTCCAGTTCAGGTGCAAACAGCTTTGGAGAACAAAGGGAACACAGACATCCAGATATCAATTAACGGGGGGAAACCCACCCCCAAACCCCACTGGCTGCTCCAGCAGCCACACATGGAATGGGCTGGAGCCCTGTTCCCACTGATCCCAGGCTACAAATCATCTGTGTCAGAAAGGCAAAGCAGAGGCTGAATCTCACACTTGAGAGTCCTTGAGCTGCCTCCCTAATAGACCCAAATGAATAGAAACACATCAGCTGCAGCTCCAGAGAATAACCAGACACGTGTGCAGGAAAACCTGGAAAACTCTTGACTTCCCAATGCCACAGGTCAAAAACAAGTACTATTTAATGTGCCTACTTTGAGACCATTTCTCACTAAAGCATTAACTTATCACATAAAACCCACGAGCAAAGAGGATTTGCAAAGGTCATAAAATGGAATATTTCTGAGCTGAGCTATTATTTGATTTTCTGAGTGCACAGCCACAAAAAAAAAAAAAAAAAGGTGGAAGTCAGCACAACAGCTGAGAGCTGCAGAGAAAGAGAGAAAAACACTCAATAAAAATATTCACTGGGGTCACAATAATGTTGGAAAAAGCCTGGGAGTGAGATCCTCGCACCTGTAAGCAAGTTCTTGGGGATGTGGCTGTGGAGGAAGCACCATATGGTGGAAATTCAGTCGGTAAAACCTGGCACCACAGAAAGCCCAGCCTGGAAACAGCTCCTGCTGGGAGTTCAGCTAAGGTAAGGCAGGCTTAGAGGGCAACCTGGGGGGCATCAAACTGGGGGGCTGGAAAGGCTCAGGAAGGAGGGATTTAGACAAGGCTGGGGGAGTTAATCTGCTGCAGATGGCTGGGAATCCCAATATCCCGAGCTGGGAGGGCTCCACCAGGATCAGGGAGTCCAGCTCTCGAGGGAATGGACTCCCAGGGGGTTGAATCCATGCCCTTGGTGTTCTCAGCACCAAGTTCTAACCAACATCTGCCCCTCAGCTCAGCTCCAGGGCACTGCTGACATCCCTACAGTGGGATACCATGGGAAGCTCACTTGGCAGCAGCCAGTGCTGCTGTGCCCGCCCAGCACCTGGAACGGCCACAGCCCTGTGGGAATTGGGAAAATAACCTGGGAGCCAGGGAAAAACCCACTCCAGCAGCACTAGGCCTGCCAGGGTACTGTGATGGGCTTTTACACTCCTCTGGCTGTTTGCAGGTTACCCACACTGACAAAACCTGAGCAGATTAAACTCCATTTGCTGTTTGCCCTTCCAGCCCCTTCTCCCCTCCCTGCAGGGTCTGCTTTTGCAGAACAGGGATGGCCAAGGGATGGGAACATCAGCACCCACATCTCAAAGGGATGGTCCCGGGCCCTCTGCTTGCACAGACCAAAGGATTCCCATTCTTTCTATTCCCACAGCTGAAAACCGCACACAGAGCCAGAAATTCCTAAATATTCATCCTCAGCCTCCAATATTCCACCATAAAAGCAATAGCCAGAGCTGCACTGGGCAGGCAGAGGCAAACACCAGCCTAAGTACAGGGAACAGGGGTTTCATTTCCATCTCTTCACTTGTAAATGTTTCAGCTGAATTCCTGGTGCCTGAGGTGCACATTTCCATGAGTATTGACAGGAGCTCCTGTTTGGAGAGCTGGGCTCAGAGGGCACCAGGTCTGCTCTGGAAGCACTGGGAGCAGCTCACAGGATTTGAGTGGTTACAAGGCAGCAGAAAGTAGGAAAAAGATGTAGAAAACATGACTGAGATATTGGCAATTTAAACAACTCAGCACAGACTTGGAGAAAAAAAAATAATAAAAAATCTTAATGGGAGAAAAATTAAGTAATGGTCACTTAATTCCTTAACCTCAATGACCAGCTTTAATCAGGATCCAGGGAAATCAAATGTTTTAAGCCCATCTGCTTACAAGCTGCAGAAAGATGAAAACCTTCAAAAAATGGCATAAATAATAAATCCCAGGCTGGCAGCATTTCCCTGAGTCCCTCCCCATGGATATGCCAGGATTGCAGGAACAAAATGTGTTTGCAAACACCCTCAGCACAAAGTTGGGTCAATTCTCCCAACCCAAACCTTCCTGTGATTCCATGAAAAACACACATTTCAAGCTTTTGCAGTAAAAGTTTCAAAGCACTCCCTGGATATTCCCCAGAGGCTGATCCTCACCTTTTCCCGAGCCAAGATTTAATTAAACTCTAAAATATTGAGACTTAAGTTAATCCCATGTTTTGTTAAGTCCTGAGATATGATTTTCAAAGGACTCAGCATTGGGAATATTTCTCCCTGTTTTATTAATTCTATTGTAATTCGTTACTTTCTTTGGAAAAGAGGAATAAGAAGGAGAAACCACCCACCTTCATTCAATATTATACTTTATTTTATAGTTCACTCTGCTTAAACACTCCCAGAAAAGTGTTGTGATCTGATTAAAAAGACACATTTCACTTCTTTTTCAATCTTATGTTAAATCTGCCTCAAACAGACTGACCTTATTTATTTAAGATGGGAGCTCAGCCTGCAATGCCAGACATTTATTCCATTTGTCTCCACGGCCTCACACACCACCACAGCATTCCTGGAGTATCTGCTGGATCATCCCCTGGAAGACAATAAATGTTTTATGGAGTTGCATTGGTTCCCTTTACCTTCCAGAGCCAGGGAATCCCCAGGTGGTTTGGGAAGGACCATCCAGGTCCATCCCTGCCCTGGGCACACACCACATTTCCAGTCCCTCTGAGCAGGACAAGCTGCCTCTGGTGGGGAAAGTCATCTCAGAGTTGGACAGCCCTGCAAGAATTAACATTCCTGCTCCATGGATGGGGCTCTTGCCATTCCCTCTCCAAGGAAATCCCTGGGAAAAGGCACATCTGGAAGTGTCCTCATGGACACCAAGGACAGGGTGGCAAGTGCCAAACTTCCCATCAGGAGGGCAGATCCTATGGCTTATCTTCCCTCTCAATACCCTGCACTTGAAGTTTGATTGGAATTGTGCCTTTTCCCCAGAGCAGCCTTTCTTCAACCTGCACTCCAACAAAATTAAAGGGAAATTTAAGGTGACTCAGAGCTCCAGCAGGAGTTGAGCTTTCACATTTCCCTTCAAACACGAGAAAAATCACCTTTTCCTTCCTCCTGAAAGACTCTGTGTTCAGCAAATATCCTGCTGAGAGAGGCTGGTGCCTCCCAGCCTTCCAAGGGGATTCCCACAGGCAGGAATGAATCATCCCTCACGTGCCAAGTGTGGCTCCCAGATCCAGGGCTGTGCCAGGGCTAAGGAGCACTTGCCACCAAGGTTAGACCCAGGCTTGCACACCTCAACAACACACTTTTATGGGCTGGAGGAAGGATTGTTGTTCAGAGTTAGACTCTTCATTCCCTAAGCCCCTTCCCTGAGAGGCTGTGTGTTATCCTTGAGGAACTGCTCTGCTGCTGCCAAACCAGCTGCACTTTGGAGCTCCTGCTTCCTCATAGATCACACCGAGTTTTTCTCTCTTTTTTTAAACTGGATTTAATTAAATATTGAGTAAAGTGCCCCAGCAATCCATCCTGTGCTTTCGAAGGAGGAATTGGGTGATGCACAATTATTTTGTTCACTGAGAAAAGGAAGAGTCAATATTTAATGTGCCATGAAGGATTTATAAAGAATATATCTTGCAGGAGAAATAAATACAAGCAGACATCTTTATCTCTCTGGGTTGATTCAGTGTCCATCTCTGCACATTTCAGCTTCTTTAATTATGTAGAGGGAACAGGAAGAGCTGAAAGGATGTCAAAGCTCTGTAGGAATGTCGTGCCAGGACGAATTCCAAGTGCCTCCAAACCTGTCCCAGGGACCATGATGGAAGGGAAGGAGTTAAGGCAGAGGAATGGTGAATAATTTGGTGGGAACTCTATGCCTGTGGTTAAATGATAACATCACAGGAGAATCAGGAATGGGAAAGGAAGGGTAGGATTTCTCCATGCAAGGGAAATTAGATCCACCCAGAACCACCATCAGAGTGGAGGTTGTTTAGTGCCATTTAATTTTATATATATTGTATACTAGTTTTTATAATGAAATTTAATAAACAACTGTGTGCTTATAAAGGAAATTATGGGGAAGTAATGGAAATCTGCAATTTGCTCCAAGGGCTCCAAATACATCCCAAGTTGAAGAGATTTAAGGGCAGCTGCAAAGCCCCTGGAGGGAGGTTCACTGCAGGTTCCCCAGTCACCTCTTGTGCTCATAATTTACACAATAAACTCTCATTTTAACGAGTAATTCCAGGGGTGGTAAGGAAACACGCTCACTTTCGAGTTCCTAATGATACTCCCTCCCTTTGAACACACAGAAATAAATGTGAGGAAATAACATTTATGGTTTTAGACCATCTCCCAGGGGTTTGGCAGGGCTGGCAGAGCTCTCTGGGGATCCATTCCCAACCAGAAATAGTCTTGATCCATCAAAAACTTCCCCATATCCCAATGCTCTGGACAGAGAACAGTTTTCCTCTGGACCAGAGAGCTGAATCAGCATCATTAAACTGTCAGAAGTGTCCTTTGCTAATAAACATATTGCAATTGCACAGCTCTAAACTGCAAATTAAGTGGTACCTGATGCCCAAAGTGACACATTGACCCTGCAGTGGGACAGAGTCAGGGTCAAAAAGCTGCTTTCAGATGATCACGTGCTGGAATAAACCTGCACTGTCCTTAAGGAGCAGGCAGAATGCAGTGGGTATGGAAAATCATGGAATCCCTGACTGGTTTGGGTTGGAAGGACCTTAAAGCCCATCCAGTGCCACCCCTGCCCTGGGCAGGGACACCTCCCACTGTCCCAGGGGGCTCCAACCTGTCCCTGGACACTCCCAGGGATGGGGCAGCCACAGCTTCTCTGGGCACCCTGTGCCAGGGCCTGCCCACCCTCCCAGCCAGGAATCCCTTCCCACTATCCCATCTCTCCTGCCCTCTGGCACTGGGAAGCCATTCCCTGTGTCCTGTCCCTCCATCCCTTGTCCCCAGTCCCTCCCCAGCTCCTGGAGCCCCTTTAGGCTCTGCAAGGGGCTCCAAGGTCTCCCTGGATTCTTTCCTTCTCCAGGTGGCCATTCCCAGCTTTCCCAGCCTGTCCCCAGAGCAGAGGGGCTCCAGCCCTGGAGCATCCCTCTGGTTTCCTCTGGATTTTCTCCTCCTGCTGTTGGAGCCCCAGAGCTGGACTCCAGTCAGGAGGTTTGGAAGCAGCAGCAGCTTTGAGGTGCCTGGGCAGGACACAATTCCCAAAACCACTCCCTATGGACTGTGGTTCATAAAGGGTCTCTTGCAGCTCTGACCAGAAAGGAGGAATAGGAGAGATGGGTCATGGACACAGCTCAGAGGAGACAGATGAACAGCAACACCCAGATTTTAACAGCTCCTATTTTAATTTCTTTCAGGCTTTTGGAAAATTATCCCAGCTCTCAAACTCACCATGGCATGGAAATGCATTTGCAGGGCATCACCCAGAGGAGCTGATCCACACCCTCACAGAGGCAGGAAGGCTGAGGGGGCTGATTCTGCACTCCAGACTCATTTTCTATTAAAAAACTGCATCTTTTTTTTCTGACTAAGCCTAAAAAGACAGAACCTCCAGCATGTAACAATAATAACTTGGACTCTCTCTTTATATAGGTCACGTTGGGAAGGCAGGAACTGCTCCATGTGCAAGGGAAAAATAGCACTTTGTGCCACACAGCAACAATTCCTGAAGAAAAGAGCAGCAGAACATCCCCCTCCCCGCTCCCACAGCCTGAGGCACTGATCCCAGAGCAGCTGGCACAGGGAAACCCCATTTCTTAAAAGCAGGGATGATTTTATGTACTATTATTTATTATGCACTATTTTTTATGTCCTATTTATGGAGGCAACCAGCTCCAAAATGCAGGTTTGTAAAACTGTAAGCAAAGGCAGCAGCCTGAGCACAGAAAGCACCCACCAGGTTACACAGTAGGGTGGGGGTTACTTCTGCTCCTTCCTCCCAGCAACTCAGAATAATCAAAGTTACCTGTTGCAGGGGCTGTGCAAGAGGAGCTCAGGGTGCCCTGCAAGTGGAAATCCCACTTTTTCCCAGGATAACACATCCAGTCCCACGAGGGACGTGACTGTGCACATCCACACCCCTGCACTGCCCTAAATTAGGGAGCACAGGTCCACTGCTCACTGCATTTTCAAGTGTCCATTTTGTGCCAAGTGGTTTAATTCCATCAAAGGGTCCTTCTCAAAACTGCAGGAACCAAACACGACCTGCTCAGCTCAAAGCCACACCAGAGGGAGGCTTTTCCAGGTGACTCCACACCTTGGGTTTAAATGAACACCTGGCCTCACCCTTTGCTAGGTAAAGCCTAGATGAGGTACTAAAACCAGGCTCATAACTAAACCAAACCCCCCCCAAAATTTCCAAAGTCTGTTTCAATGCTCACTCCAAAGCTGCAGCCACCAGAATTATACAGAAATATGTATTTAAAAATTAATATGTCACCTACAGACCAGTCCAGGCTCTGCTGTCTCAGACATTTCAAATAATTTCATGGGATTTTCTGCAGGCAGCTCATGGCTTTGGGAGGGAAAAGGGGGAAATAGCCAAGTAGAAATTAAAAATATATATAGTGAAGGCTTGTTTTGATACAGGTCAGTTGAAACCCCACCTGAGGTGGTCCCTGAACTGCTGGAGCCTGTTGAGGGCAACCAGGTGATCCTTGGGAAGCCACTAAAGGCTCATCCAAGGAATCCCCAGGAAATGCCTGGGACCAGCAGACAAGTGTGTGCAGAAGAGTAAGCTCTGGGTCACCTGAAAAGCAGGATGTGAGCCTTGCAGAGCAGTGCAGGGTGTGTTTCAGAGGGAAAGCTGGGGTCCAGCAGCTCCTGGGGAGCCAATGGCCAGGGCACATCCCTGCTGGGGCCGAGCCCTGAGCACAGGGAGAGCCCTGGGAAAGGATTCCTGGCTGGCACAAGAAAGGAAAGCTGGAAAAAAAGCAGCACAAGGAGCCTCAGCAACTCCCTCAAAGTCCCACTGGGAGGCTGGAGAAGAGCTGCAAGTCCAGCCCAGAAGCAGCTTTTGTTCCTGCCCTGGCCCCAGGAGAATCCCCTTGGGTTATCCAAGACATCTGTCCCTGTCTCCAGTCAACATCCAAGCGATTCCAAGCATGAAAGGAGCTCACACTACACACCCCAAACTGGGTCTCCTGCTGGGAATAGGGAAGGAAGAACAGAAAACTCAAAAAAAGCAGCTTTTTACTCTCAAGCTGTAACATCCAAGCATTCCTTAAGAGCTCTCTGGGAAAGCAGAGCTCCCTCAGTCACAGGGAATTCCTTCTGCATGCTCAGCACTGCTGAGAAGGGGATCTATTTTACATCTTGGGAGAATATCAATATCTGTCTTTTCCCCCAAAAGAAGTGAGTGATAAGTCTTTGCCCGGTGCCTGTGTGATGAATTTGCAATGAAAAAGCCCTTCAAGAAGAAGAATTGGCCCCAAGTGGGTCATTAATATCAGAGCTGTGTCAGATGTTACAGTATTTAAATGAATAGAATATCACTTTTTCTACTTAACCACAAGGGTTATGTACACACAGAGCATGGAAGGGGCTGCACAGGGCACATGGAGATCCCACACCAGGGGACAGCCCAGCCTGGCAGGACCCAAACACTCCCAGGGCTGGGAGGGACACCCAGACCCAGGAACAGGCACCTGCAACGCAGGGATTTCACCTAAAATGCAACTGGGGATCTTAAAACCCCTTCAAGGGGTTATTAAACCAGAAAATTGTGATGATCTGAAAACGTTAGAGCAGAATAACCCTTCATTTGCATGATATCCTTGGTAATAATGTACTTATCTCCCAACCCATCAATGCCCAGGTGCCTGGAACGTTCTGCATGGCAGCACAGATTTGATAACTCTGGGCCATCCAGGGCTCCTTGACATCCATGGAGGAAGGGCTGGGAGCTCTCAGGATGTCTGGAGCACATTATTAATAGCACAACAATTCAGAAGCTGCAAGGAAGGCAGCAGATTCCCTGCAGCTATTTTTAATGTCTTTCTAGGCATCCCCTTCACTGCCAGCAAAAAGACAAACTTGTTTTGCTTATTATCAGCAAGATCACACAGTGGGATCACAGTGACCTTGAGCTGCTCCAGGCCTTACCTGAAGTGCACCATCAGCTCCTGCTCCCGAAGATCCAGCACTCAGCACATCAGGGGAAGGACAAAGGGGCTCCAGAATGTCCCTGAACCCCAGCAGAGGCTGAAGCCAAGCCCCAGCTGGAGCTGCTGCTGAAGAAACAGTCTCTGGGTTCCAACATCCCCCTGCTGGGGGTCTGCTCTGCCAGGGCTGGCCCTGGGACTCAGCCTGGGCAGCTCTCAGGGTTTGCTTAACACCAACTAGGTGTGGGAAATAAAGAATCCGCCCAGCCCTCAGATTCTTTGGGGTTTCAGGCTATAAAAACCCCTGGACTCTAAGTGGAGGCCCTGGGAGGAACCTTGCAGGCAGCAGCAGTGCAGATGCCAGCAGGACCAGGTTTAGATTGCATTTAAACATACCTGGGCTTATTAGAACCTAAAAATCAGCTGGGAACAGTCAGAAACAAGTTAATTTTCAGAAGACACCACTAAAACCCACTGAAACTCCTGCCTGTCCAGCTCACCCAGGGAAGCCTGTGCATTCCCAGGCAGTGACTCTGTGTCCTTGCTGCTCCTGAGCCATTTCCATGAGCATCCCAAGGACAGGCAGTGTCAGGGAGGGGGATGCCAGTGGCTCAGCTGGTGGACACTCACCCTGCAGAGCTGCCTCACCCCCAGCCAGCCCCAGACTCCTGTTTGCTCTGGACTGTGCAGGGCCAGCTGGGACATTGCCCACGGAGTGTGTGGGCACAGAGTGGGCAGTGGGCACTGACCACCGTGGGCATCTCACCTGCCCAGCACTCAGGGAACCCCTGGGACTGTCAGCCCAGGGGGCTGTGGGGACAGGAGGTGGGGCTGGTTCTTCAGGAACACGGACACTGCCTGGGCTGGGCTCTGCACAAACAGCTGGGATTTAATCCCATGCAATTCCAGCCTGGGATGTGCAAGGTGCACTCCAAGCATCTCGGGGTGTCTGCAGGGGTGTCCATGGGGGTCCCAGGGTGATCCTGGATAACAGTCACATCCGTGATGCTCTCACTCGTGACGGGGAAGTGCTTAATGACACGTTACAGAATCATTTCTTGGAAACTCTGAAGCATCAAATATCCCATTCTGAACTGCACAGCAAGAGCTGTGAGCCTTTATTTATTCTCTAAAGGGAGGGGGGTGTTTAATGGGCTGGTAATCTTTAAAGCCTTTTGTTTAAAGGACAGAATCTAAGAGATATTTTGCTGCTCTACAATGATCACTGCTATTAACCAGCACATAAAGGACAGTGATATAAAACAGATGATTTCCCACCATGTTCTCCTTTGCAGGTGTGAACTCAGCCCTGCTCCAACACTGCCAGTGGAGTGTATATTTTAATTAAGCTCAGTGCCACGTTGTGCCTGCAAAGAATGATTTGGGTTGGAAAAGACCTCCAAGGCCACGAGTCCAACTGTCCCCCCAGCACAGCCAAGGCCACCATTAAACCACAGCCCGGGTGCCACATCCACAGAGCTCTTAAATCCCTCCAGGAATGGGGGCTCTGCCACTTCCTGGCACACAACCCAACCCTCAACATCGTTAAAACATCAATTCCCACCTCCCCTTCCCCAGGAAAACTGGTGAGAATATTTTGCTTTGAATCAAACCAAACTGGCTTGGGATAAACCAAAGGAATGAAAGTTGGAGCTTACTGGGTAAAAAAAAAAACAAAACCCATTTACTTTAAAAGAGGCTTTCAAAGCACAATCCCCCCCTCAGTGACCCTGCCTGTGCCTCACCCCAGGCACTGTCCCTGTCATGGGTCTGCAGGGCTGGTTCCATAGCACTGGGAATGGATATGCCATGTTTGATATTCCTGAAGACACAGATATTCAAGGAAAAAATTCTAAAAATGTATTATAACTCAGCAAAGAGACCCGAGGTCAAGGAAGCAACACAAGAACACAATAAAATAGAGTGAGAATTAAGTTACTGAAAGCCATTTCTACATCTCAAGAACTGATGTAATGACAAAATCATAGGCATGCACCAATATTACACAGAAGTTAAGGCTCTGATAGTACAGCTTCATCTTTAATTTCTCCTAGATTTACTCATCTAAATGAGTAAATGCTTGGAATTTGGCCCAGACCAGAATTTCAAGCCAAGAAAACCACAGGCTGTGAAGATCAGAGGCTCTCAACTGTGCACTCTGCATCCTCAAGGAGACATGGAGGTTGGGAAAGATGAGAACTACTCTCCCCAAAATTCCTTCCAGCCTTCAGCCCCAGCCTTCTCCTGTTTCCTCCCTTTTCCTTGTTCTCTTCCTCATTTCCCACACTCAGCTGCCCTCCCTCAAACCAACACAGAGCCTGTAATGACCTGGGGATGAGGAGGAGTGAGAAGGATGTTCCCTGGGCAGGTTTGGACTGCAGGGACCTGGGGCTTGGCTTTAGGACTCCAGGGATGTCTTCCACAAGGAGAAAAGGTGTGGGGTGAACCTTAAGTTAAAAACAGACTTCAAATTGGGTTTGGGGTTTCAAGAAGAAAGAGTGGATGAGCTGGTTTTATTGGGTAATATCTGAAAGCCTGCAGGGCTGTAGGGCTAAAATATGTGCTGCTCCTTTCCTTGACAAATGGCTCATATTTCCTTCTGTGTTGAGTTTCTGCCAACAGTTCCTGCACTAGAGGGTTAAACTTCAAAATAAAGAGCAGGGAAAAATGGTTTTCTGGTGGTTCCTTGAAGACCTATAAAACATAGGCCAAAAATCCACCCATGAATCAAGTTCTTGAGCACTTTGTTCCTCTGAAAATTCATCAAACATCTGCACCAAACCTGGGCTTAAAAACAGCCGAGGGAGCCATTGCTATCATCTGATAAGTGATGATGAGCCTTTTATCCCCAGCAGGGATTTACAGGATCAAGAGGAAGATGGGTTCCTGAGGATGTCAGTGTGAACCCTAACCCAAAAGCTGAGCTCAGCCCCAGGACAGCCCGGGATTTACAGCCCACATAACATTCAGTCCCAGCCCTTTGTCTTCAGAGAGATTTAATCTTAACTGGAGGCTTTCAGTGGTCAGCCAGGAAACCAGTTTCTAAGCCTGGAGCTGTGAAGGTCAGATTGTCCCTCACAGAGCCATCCCACAGAACAAGCATAATCCATGTGGGGATCAGCCCTTGAACTGCATCACTGAACCTGCCCCCCAGATCCTCCCTCTCCAGCTCTCTGGTTCCCTCCCCAGAGCTGCAGGACCCCCTTCCAGCAGAGGTTTATCCATCAGTGGTCGGTGGGTGTTGTCCCCTCCACGTCCCACAGCCCTGCCAGGGCTCTCTGGGAGCTGAAGGTCCATCTCCTCACCATCTCCTCCTGGGACTCAGCTGCCCCCCTGCCACCACCCTGAGTGTCACACCAGTGACCCAGGACCTCCCTCCTCTGCACAGCCCAGCTCGGGGGTCCCCAAGGTCCCCAAATCTGGGATGCCCTGCCCCACAACCGTGTCAGAACCTGCTCCCATTGCAGATATTCCCAAATTAATCCCTGTGGCCCTGGAAAGATGCAACACTAAACATCAGCCACCTATGAGATCTCTCCTAAATGAAATGCATCCAGTTCACTCTTCAACAAATGCTTTCCCTGCTTTGTGGTATTTTTATAACCTGCATCTCAAGTGCCTTTCTAGTGCATCATCTCATATATAATGAAGAAGTACCAGACAAGGATGTAACAGTGGAACAGATGCTTCTACCACCCAAATGAATCATTTCAACATTAATTCAAAAATCTTTAGAGCAGTCAGATGCCAACATGCAGAGGATCATCAGCCAAGAGAAGAGAAACTTAATATATGCAGGTAAAGGCAAATTTGCTTTTCATGAGCAGCACATGCTAAACTGGGTTCCTACAGGTCTCACCTATGGCAGGGATTTCTTACTGCAGGCGTGTTCCGTGTCGTGCTCAGACTTCCATATGTGAAGCTAACTCATGGAAATACCATTAGTTTTGGTGCTCTGACCATATTCATCTGAGTTCACAATCAGTAATCAACCCTTTTTAATCAGAGGTAATCGAGTGTCACAACTCAGTTGACTCAGGGAGGCTGGAAGCCACGAAGGAGGGAGCCCCTGCAGCCAGGCTGGTGCCTCCCCGAGGAGCTGCCCTGGCTCTTCCCAAAATCTCTCAGCCAACACGTCTGGGAAGCTCAGGATTGATCCCTTTCCAGACGGCTGCTTCTGCCTGACTCAGATTTCCAAGGAGATTATCACACTCAGATTTCCCTGTAGTCATCTCCTTTTCATTCTCCAGATCAGATAAACAGCACAGACAATGATCCAGGGAATGTGCTGCTTCCAAAGGATGCAATTTTTCCTCTCCTTATCACCCTTCTCCAGCCATGTACAAATCTATCATTAATTGCCCATTATCCCAATACAAATTCAGAATTAATGTCAGGTTCTTCAATGTGCTTGTGTTGGGTCCCAGGGAGAAAGGATTTATTCCACCAAAGGGATGGATCTGGGTTCTATCAGAGGTGTCTGGCCCAAGGCTCAGCCCTTCCATTGCTCCCCCTCAATGCCAAGTTCCTTCATCCCACTAAACTGGCAGACAGGGCTCTGAGGAATGATCCTCCCTGCCCTTGGTGTTTGATGGCATCAGAATTACAAAACTGCTTTTGATTATTGGCTGCTGCCAATCAACGACAGCCCCAATTAGAACGGTCCCAAAGCCAGTGCGTGGCCACCCAGAAAAATTACAAGGATTGATTTTTACATACCAGCACAGCAAGAAGTGTAATACAGAGCTCCTGTTCAAGGAGACCTTATTAAGCAGCCAGTGTATGCAGCAGTAAAACATGAAATTGCACAGAACAGGGATGGAATCCCCACAGACCTTCTCCTTCCCCGCAAAACCCGAGTTCAACATCGATTTTTTTATGTTGAACAAACACATCTTGAGGCTGAAATGAGATAGGTGGATTCATTTTGAGCCTTTTTCTGCTAAAAAATAATTCTAGGAACAAGGTGAGAGAGCCCCATAATTACTGCTTCAGAATTCATTGCATTCATTTGCAATGCTGCTCCCTCCTGCCCTTCCCTCAACACTCACACACACACGGACTGCAGGCCTGGGTTACTCCACCTCTGATGGGGCAGCAGTGTCAGAGCAGCAGGGACTGAGCCTGAGACCCTGCATTTTGAGTTCCTGCTGCTCCCTGTGCCCGTGGGTTTGTCAGAACCTCCTGCTTCCCACCTCTCCTCCCCATCACCCCAGGGAACAGCTCTGGGGACACAGGGAGCTGCATGAAGGGCCCTGGTTCCAAGCCCCAAAATCTTGGGGAAAAACTTAACCCTGCATCTGACAGTTTTTATCTCGTTGTGCTGCAGCACCAACAAAGTGCTGAGTGATGGGACCCCAGGGGTTCTGTCGAGGAGGGAGGAGGAGACACCTCTGTGAGCTGGAGCAGAGCTGGTTCTCACTGACAACAACATGCACTCAGGTCCCCCTTAGTGCTCAGCTCCCACTTCGGTGTAAAATGGCCAAATATTGGTGGTTGCAGAGGGAGAAGAAGAGGAGAGTGAGGCCCAAGGAGTGCCAGCACTGCAGCTCCAGCTGCTGCACATCTCCCACCAGCCAGCAGCAAGCACAGACTGATTGCACAGACAGCTCCCCAGGCTTTTGTTATTATGTTTTATACTCCAGTGAGTAAATTCATCAGGACAAAGAAGCAGCAAACCCTAGAAAGCACCAGACAATTCTAATCTGAGGAGTGAAATACTTGGAGCTCTGAGAGGACTGGAACACAACCAGTGAGAAAAGGGCAGAGGGACAAAACCCGGAGGAGCTGGTGGCCCTGAACAGCCTCCACGTCCCTGAAGGGTCATCCTGCTGGATCCCAAACTGGCTGGGTTTCAAACCATGTTTACAGTTCCAATTAGTGCAAATTCTAGAGCAGGCAAAGGCTGGTTGTTATTCCTGCCCAAACACAGCCCCAGCTCCCTGAGCCACTGGCTGACAGTTGAACCAACAGAAGCAGCTGGGGAGGAAACGCTGCCAGGACGTGGCTCTGCCCTCCCAGCCACCACAAATCCTGCCCTTCCCACCTGGGATGGCCCCAGCACAGCCATCCCCACAGCTCAGAGGGTGCTGGTGGGCACAGCCAGGGATTTGGGCCCCTCTGTGCCAAAGTGAAGAGGCTTTACTCTAAGTAGAGCAATCCCTTCCTTTGTCATTGGAGTTTTTAAATGTCTCTCTTGTAAACGTGCCAAAAATAAGAGCATAATTTATTCATTTCCTCTATGTGCATTTTGTTCCTGGTTATCTTCCCGACTATTTGACTGCTGTGAAAAGTTAAAAAAAGGAGAAAAAAAAAACCAAAGCACAAAGGAAAAAAGCACCTCTAAAGGTTAAAACTTTGAGCCAATTTCGACTTCAACATACATTAGAGCAGTGTATTTTTCATTCATTCCTCTTGGTGACATTTCAAGCTTTGTTACAAATCAATCAGCATTTCCAAAAGCATTTGGAGAAGCAGGAAACTATAGTGGCTACAAATCCTACAACATCTATTATTCTTGCTATTTCACTCATTGTGATGAAAAACATTTCAAAGGTTATTTTAAAAGGAGGAAAGATTTGTTTGAAGTTTCAAGACAGACAAAGGATTTCTGTGCAATGTTTCAAAAGCAGAATAAACTTTAACAATATACACAGAATTTATTTCATCCTGAATTTGGTCAAGCATTCAAAAGCCTGGAGCCTGGAAGAAAGGGAAGAGATTCATCTAGCACTGCTCAGGATGATGTAGAAATACAGGGAAGCATGTACCTAAAAGTGATAAAGGACAGATTTAAGGTGGAGGTTCTGGAAGTTTCCTCCAGTGTGGTATTTATGACCCAAGGCCACAATTCTGTGCTGAGGCAAGAGAAAAACCCCAAAAGAGAAAAACCCAAAAAGAGAAAAACTCAAAAGGAATAAAAACCAGCGGGCTTTTGTGCTCTGGGCTGAGCACCACAACTGTCCCTCTGCCCCTGGAGGTGCCTCTGTGTTATTCAAGGACATCTTTCCCAAGGAATGTAAAGACTATGAACAATTCTATGCAATTAAACACACACACTCTGCCTTCCCAACCCTCCTGCAGGGCTGCAGGACAGACAGCAGCATTTTTAAGGGAGGTACTGCAGGCATTTTTCTTCTAGCCAAGCGTGCCTGCTATTTGCAGGGAATCACAGAATCATTAAGGTTGGAAAGACCTTCAAGACCATTAAGTCCAACCTTCACCTGAGCAGCCCCACAGCCACTGAACCATATCCTGAAGCGTTGTGTCCACTCCTTGTCTGAACATTCCCAGGGATGTGACTCCAGCACTTCCCTGGGCAGCCTGGTCCCAGGCTTAGCCACTCCTCCAGTGAAGGAATTTCTCCTGGTATCCAACCTGAACCTCCCCATGGACAGCTTGACAACAGATTTATTTTAGAGCCCAAGGCAGGAGCACTTCATGCTGAGAGCCCAGCAGTGCTGTGCCAGGGCTGCTCCCCTTGAAATCACACACAGCAGCTGTACCTTTCCAGGGTGACCAGCAGCAGTGGCCTTCCCAAAATGACACATGTCCCCATTTTCCCCACCTCAAGGCAAGCAGAAACCAGCTGGGATCCTGTTGTGCCCAGACCAGCCAGGGCTGCAATGGGAGGAGGATGGAGGTGCCAACATGATGGATAATTCCCAACTCACAGCTTGTCACTCCTGGACCATTAGTCCAAGTGAGGAGGAAAAGATGGGCCCCTGAGGGACATTATTCTCTGTGTGGGCTCCCACAGCACCATGGAGGGCTCAGAGAAGAGCCTCTTCCATGAGGGATCAGCAGCCCTTCCTTATTTCCCATTTGCTGCTGTGCTTCCCAATCCAGGCTGGGATGGATCTTCCCTCAGCCCCGGGATGGTGATGGATGAGAAGCATAAAGGGACACGAGGTCACACACCAGGATGCTCTAGGCTGGAAAAAGGGAATGCTGGGCATTATTGTACATGGCCCCGGGGCAGCTCCTTCAACCACTGCCCTGGCAATGGTTTAAACCACAGAAATGTCAATCCAAACAGTGCAGCTCTGCTTCAAGCTTCCTTTAACCTGTCCAAAAGGATGCTCCCATGTCCCAGCCTGTCCCCTGCCCTTAGCCAGTCTCAAGTGAGAAAGAAATTCCACTCAACAGGAGGCTCTCCCTGACCCTCCTGGCTCCTCAGTCTGTGTAAATCAGTCTAAATCAATTCTAACTCCATTTTCCTTTACAGGTTTCAGTCATGCAGTAAGTGATAGAGTAAAACTTTGTTAAATCACCCTTTACAAGTTCAAATTAAATCCCCTTTTGCTAATAGCTTTGTCAGTGGTTCTTTAAATCACTCACATGTGACACGAGGTTCTGTAGCAGCTCCACCAGAAGCAATGGGTAAAACAGTAAGAATTCATGGTTGGGAGATAAGCACATTCTAAGTCTCTTTGCTAGGAATGAACCCAAATTTAAAACCCCTGCCCAGATGTCTCTGGCAGGTTCCTGCTTGTCTTTATGGTTTCATCAGAGCTATTTCTGTTCCAGGATGTTATGCACGTAATAATTTTTTTATTATGTAGGAAACAGCTTTTATTTGATCAATTTGCCCTATTTTTCTGTTCATGAATTTAGTGAGAGGTTTATCATTTCCCTGGGTTTACTAGAAATTACCTGCCAGATATAATTGCAGTAAATAAAACTTGCTCTGGAGCTCAGGCTTGTGTGGCTCAGAACAAATGCCTGCAATTACTGTGTTTGTGGAGCATGAGCTCAGGAGAGCAGGAACACGGGCAAGGAAATTAGTCTGAGGTCTTAAAAGGCACCTAAGGACTCGAAGTGCCTGTTCCCTGGCAGCTGGTCACCAATTCCCTAAGGATATTTGGATAAATGCTGCCTTAGTGTCCTGCAGAGGAAGCAGTGGCTGTGCTGTGCAGGGACACCTCAGTGTCCTGAGCCCCCTCCCTGCACATCCCAAAGCTGCTCCTGGGAGCAGGGATGTCATTCCCAGGGCCCTGCAAAGTGCTCAGCAGCTGCTCTCTTGCTCAGAGCTCCTTGATCCTTGCCCCCCACAGCTATTTCCCTTGAATGGACTATTTTCTGCAGTAGCTCCAACTGTTTCTGCCATGTTGTTAAAGCAGGTGCTTCTCCTGCAGGTGCAGAGCCCTTCCACCTGTTGGCAGCTCTGGCTCAGACACACAGGCCAGCAAAATATTCAGGGGGTGCATTAAGCCCCTGTGTGACCTGCAGGGAGGGCTGGGGGCAGCAGCTCAGAGCACCCCTGGCATCCAGAAATCAGAGGAATGAGCTCAAATTGTGCTTCCAGCCTTTGCTTCCCCCGAGGACCCTGAGCCCAGCTCTGGTGTGGGGGGGCAGGAGTGGAGAATAAGGAATTTTTGCTTATTAAGAAAAAGATTTATTTTGGAAACATGCTCCTGAATTTCTCTCAACAGCCTACAGTGAAATGCTCACATGAGGAGGGCAATTTCCTACCAGTCCTGCTCTGCAATTAAAAAAAAAAAATCTCTCTTAGTGTTATTTCTAATAAACACTGCTTTTAGATGCTGAGCAGAATGACTGGAAAATTCTGTGTGTTCTTTACTGGCTTCCTGAAGCAAAAGCCTCCAAATCTATCCCACAGCAAGTCCCACCTCTGAGGTTCCACATCCCTGCACTGACATCACAATAATCCCTTTTACATTAAAAAATAATGTGCTTCATCTCATTTGCAGATTCTTAAAAGCACCGAGTCCTGTGGTCACTTGGCAGTAGGAATGCACATCTCATAAATAGTAAATGAAAACAGAGCTCTCTTACCTTCCCCCAGATGCAGGGCTGAAAGCTGGGCAGTCCCACAGGGAACCAGATTCCTTCTGGGAAGCTTTCATTCCACAACGGCTGCAAATCCTGCCCGGGGAGAGACAGAGGATTGCACTGGACATTTAAAATGTTTGTTCCACTATTCCCATCTTGATAAACCTCTCTGTAAATGCAATTCTTCCTTGTACTGGAGAAGTGCCAGAGCTCTTGGTAAAACCCAAATCAGTCATTTTTATGGGGAACCTGCACAAATGCCTGTTTCACCCAAGAGCAGATTTGGGAGGCATCTACAGCTAAGCAGAACAGAGCAGCTCCCTGGAAGGGGCACCTAAAGGCAGCTGCAACCAGAGAAACCAGAGCTGGAATACAAAGCCTGGCCAAAAAAATACTCTTTTCTGTTTTCCCCCTTTCTTCCTAATACACTTGTTCACTTTCTTTTGTAATAAAACCTCCCCAGGACATGCAGTCCTTCATTAGGGATGTGTGTGTTCTGCCAGAGCTGTGGTCCAAGGATGAGGTTACTGCATTAATGTGCTCAAGACATCAAGAATAAATCTATTACTTGATTTTTATTTTTTTTTAAAACCCACAACTCTAAAGAAAGGCCTTTAAGATTTAGTAGAGATGAAACCAATTGGATTTGATAGGAGCAGGATCTATAGAAGCTGCTCCTGCAACATCTTCTCTTTGCTTAGAGAGGGAGATAATGCTAAGTTAATAATGTTAAGTTCTAGTAAATGCTTTAAAAATATTGAGGAAACTCAGCCTTTTCACTGATATTGATACTTTTCTATTCTATTTACCCTCAAGGTTCCTCACAGGCATCCAGGAGGCTCTCAGTGCACTGGGGAGGCCAACAGGGGTGGGGGATCAGCCAGTCCTGCACTGGGACTCCAAACCTTTGGGTTCAACTCTCACAAACTTCTCATCTGAAGTTGGCCAAAAGCGTGCTGGACTCTGGGAGTGTTTGTTCTCCATGACCTGGTGCCAGAGGAGCTGTGGCTGCCCCATCCCTGGGAGTGTCCAGGTTGGAGCCCCCTGGGACAGTGGGAGGTGTCCCTGCCCAGGGCAGGGGGTGGGATGGGATTATCTTGAAGGTCCTTCCAACCCAAACCACTCCATGATCCAATATCCCCATCTCTGCCAAGAATGTGCACGTTGGGATGCTGAGATGCAACAACCAAGTCTCTGCTGAGTGAAATCTCTGTATCCCTTCGAATAAAACCCTAAAACCTGAAATAAAACTCACAGCAGTGCAGGAGCTGGAGGAGCCACAGGAGTCAGGGATGGCTGGGGACAGAGGGAGATCCTGTGCTCTGGGATTCAGCATCCCAGCTCCTCAGCACTGCTCTCTACATTCATTCCTTCAACATTATCTAAAAGCAGCACATTCCCTTTGACTGAATTTACCTTATGGAAAAATACCTCCTAAGAGCCACAGCTGTTTTTACAGAATACTTGTATTTATTTAGCAAAAGAGTTGCAAAGCTGCTCGTTGGTCAGGTACAAAGTCATCTCCTAAGGCCCACGTTTTTACAGTCAGATAGAACAGCCTGAGGACCTGCCACTCTCCCACGATTTCTCCTGAATGTCAGACCAGCACAGAAATGAACCTTTGTTTTACATTATCATGGCTGAAAGAACCCCTATTTTTGTTGTCAAAATCTTCAGCTGGCTCTGCCTTGACGCTCCATATGTTCTCTTGCCTCAGATTAAAAGATCAGAGACATTCTCATTTCTCCAGTTGGGGTTGTGTCCCCACAGCTGCCCCTTTGCAAGGGCTGTGCTGCAGCCTGGGAGCTGCTCTGGCAGAGCTGCCAGGAGATCACACCGAGGGGCAAGAGGCTTTGTCCTCCCTGGGTAATGATATGGAGGAGGAGGTTGTGCACACACTAATTAGCTCCAATCTGCAGAGAATCCCACACTGGTTTGGGTTGGAAGGACCTTAAAGATAATCCCATCCCACCCCTGCCCTGGGCAGGGACATCTCCCACTGTCCCAGGGGGCTCCAGCCTGGCCTTGGACACTCCCAGGGATGGGGCAGCCACAGCTCCTCTGGGCAACAAGAGAGAAACACAGAATTTTTGACCTTTTTTATTCAACACTTTGTAACCCAAAGGATTGGGGTGCCCCCAGTGCCACCCCAAAGCAGTGAGGAGAGGCTGGTGTTGGGCAGCGGCTCCGTCCTTGCTCAGCCTCAGCCAGGTGGGATGGTCTGGAATGGCTGGGATTTCCTTTGGGAGGAAGCTGCTGCTGTTGCTGCTCACACAAATCCCTCACACATACACTTGCTGCCAAGTGCATCTTCAACATTCCCTTTAAAAATACACCTGCAAGGAAAAGAAATTGCTCTAAACTAAACAGGAGGCACATGGTGAGCCCTCACTCCAACTCCATCCCTTCTCACCCTTGTACTACAAAGTCTCCATCAGCCAAATTCCAGGGCTCCCAGACCCTCCAGCCAGAGAGGATGCAGCTCAGTGACCAAATTTGTGCCCCAGCCTGGAGGAGGCTTTGCTGGGAAGATGAAGGAAGCAATGGTGCACCTCAGTATCTCTAGGTGCCCTCCAGAGAGTGCAGCTCAATTCCACTGTCTAAGCATGTTTTTAGTGTTTATGCAGGGGAAAAATAATGCCAAGGAAATAAAAAATTCAAGGTGTGGGATCAGGTGTGAAGAACACAACTCAATTTTATACTCAGGCAGTCCCTGCTCTTCACACAAACTGGTCCAGGTCAACTTTTCTGGCCAAGACCAGTTATCAGGAGAATGGGTTGGGTTGGAAGGAACCTTAAAGACCATCTTGTTCCAACTCTCTGCCATGAGCAGGGACACCTTCCACTGCACTAATTAGAAGATTTGTCATTGATAACAAGACAGCACATGTGACAAGGTGACCCCCAAGGTGTGCAACACTGGCCTGAGCATTGATAATTTATTTTTATTTATGTAGGACACAGCACTAACATTGACATTTCTAATGTGTTTGGAGCATTATCCAAACAGAAGGATTTCTGCCTGCTTAGCATCACATATTATGCATCTGTCCTACACTGTGCCAGCTTTCCCTGCTGCTGGATTTTCACAGTGGTAGGAAATAACAGGGATAAAGGGATTAAAAAGCAATGATTTCCAGTAAAGCCTTATAGGACATGTCTGCTATGATCTCAGCTTACTTGTCTCCTCTACACCAGTAAAACACTCTCGTAGTAGACAGATTTATGGATTAAATGCAGACAAGTGTGTAAAATAAATATTTTGCTTATAGCTTCTACACACTTTCAACTATTGCCTGTGATTCTAATGGCTTCTGAAGTCTCTTTCCAACAGGGTGATTTGGAGTTCAGAAGTTAAAATCAGGGCTCTCCTCTGGCTTCGGTGCCAGTGAAAGGTCAGGACTGAAGTCCAGTGTTTAGCAGTTCCAAATAATTGTATCCAGACTTCAGACATGCCATGCTTTGTCACAGCTGCCACTTAAGGTCAAATTGAATTTAAATTATGTTTATCTTTGTGTTAATGGAGCTGCAGTGCAGGCTGAGCCAGGAGGAAATACAGTTCCCAGAGCAGGGCTGGGCTTCCTCCCAGGGAGGGAGTTCAGGGCACTGAGGGGCTCCAACAACAGGCAAGGGAGGGAATTCCAAGGCTGTGAACCCTCATTCCCCAGAGGAGGAGCAGTTTAACAGCTCAGCCAAGGCCATGGCCATGTGTGGACAGACCCAACACCTCCTGAATCCCAACTCAAGAGGAAGAACTCCAGGTGACTCCTCTGGCAGCTCCCTCTGTGCCCACCCTTGGCCCAGGAGCTCAGGACCCCAGGCACTGCACATGGGGTCCCCCTGTGTGACCCCTGGGGAGCATCTCCTGAGCTCCACAGCTTCCACCCATCCCTACACAAGGGAGGGGCTTAAAATTAACATTATTAAAAACACAACTGTCACTGTACATCCTAAAAAAGAATGCTGCCCAGCCCCCAGCACACACAAGACCACAATTCACTGATACAGCACATAGATGCCAAAATTCCCTTTGCATCTGCTGACCATGAGCAAGAGATTCCTTGAGGAAAATGGATTTACAGCAGGCTCAGACCCTTCCCCACAGGTGGGAAGGGGGAAGGGACCTGCTCTACCTGCTCTTCCCTGAACACAAACCTTTGACCTTCATGCTGCCCTTTCCTGAACACAAAGCTTTGTCTCAGAGGTGGATGGAAAGCAGTAAAGGAGGGGTTTCCTGTGGGTTTTCTTTTAAACATGCCATGATGCAGCAGAGAAATTTGAAATCTAAAAGTTCACATACTGCAGAGTAATTCCATTTACTTAATACAGAATCAGGAAAAAGATCCTCAGACTCTAGCCATTGAGATGCTCCATTCAGATGTTAACACACAGAACTATTGAGCCAAAAGGATCTTAGTTTGGCCAAGTAACTGCTCAGGGATTTCCCTCTAACAGAGCAGGTCTGGAGAGCTACAGACGTCAACTCAGTCCCTCATCAGGTCCAGGAGTTTCCAAGATAATCTCACACTAAGAAGGTTTCAACAAGCAAGACACAAGGAGAAAAAAAAAGTGCATTTAAAAAGAAATATTGAATTCTTCGATGTGGCAAAAATACTCACAGTAGAGAACTAGGAGGGAGCAAAGGGGAGAGGAGATGAGCTGGACATACTCAAAGAAGTATCCAAATTAAGTGGGAAGGAATAACCCCCTGCTGTCCAGAGAAGCTCCTTCACATCCTGATCACAAGGAATTAAAAATTCAGCTCTTAAGACGTGAGTTAAGCCCAGCTCTCCAAGAGCTGCATGCTCAGCCCTGTCTGGGCCCAACCTCTGCCCCAGGATGGTTGAGAACAGCAGGTTTTGGGATCCAGGGCATCACTTCTTGTGTCAGGACATGCAAAGAAATGTTTCCACATGATGGGAATCGAGTGGACAGGAGCTTCATGCTCCCTGTGTTCTCCCTCTTGCTCCTGGAATAAACACAACTGATGTGCTTGCAATGAAACTCCTCAATTGTCTTTAAGGAGCTTTGGCTTTCTAAGAAGCTTTGGGGGGTTCCTTGCAAAGTGAGGAAATGAGATTAGAGTCCCTCCTCATGAAACATTCACACGACAGATCATTTGGGGAAAGAAACATCAACCAAAAGGAAAAGCTTCCCAATTAATAATGCATAAGAGAAGTGAGATGGAATTGCGTGTGAAATGACTGACCTGCTTTAAAAACACTGCCGGGGGTCATTTTAGCTCCTTATCACAGAATTCCCGACATAAACCCATCCAGATGTTCCCATCGGCCTCCACATTGGCCCTGACAGGAAGGGGGAGCCGGGACAAAACTCGGTGCTGAGGAGCTTTCTCCTTTCCCAAGGAAAACCCAGGCGACTCCAGAGCTGCTCCTGGCAGGGGCAGGAGCAATGGCAGGGGAAGGGGCAATGGCAGGGGCAGGAGCAATGGCAGGGGAAGGGGCAATGGCAGGGG
>VXBA01003489.1:599-111590 GCA_013399895.1 Serilophus lunatus | reverse complement strand
GCCGCTGGAAGGGGCTGTTCCATAGGGAGGGATCGCCGCTGGAAGGGGCTGTTCCATAGGGAGGGATCGCCGCTGGAAGGGGCTGTTCCATAGGGATGGATCGCCGCTGGAAGGGGCCGCTCCCTCGGGACGGACTGACGGACAGACGGACTCGGGGGCGTGGCCAGGACCAGCCCCGCCCCCCTCGGCTCAGCCAATGGGAGCGCGGCCCGTCAGCTGACCCGCGGCGCCTTCAGGTGCGCGCCGGCAGCGGCACAGAGGGGACCGCGATCGGGATCGGGATCGGGATCGGGATCGGGATCGGGATCGGGATCGGGATCGGGATCGGGCACCGGCACCGGCACCGGCACCGGCACCGGCACCGGGAACTGCCCATCCTGCCGGGCTGCAAGCGGGCAGGAGCCGAGGAGCCGAGGATCCATCCTTCCATCCCTGCATCCCGCCCCTCTCGCATCCCGGCGCGGCGGGAGCGCGGCGGCAGCGGCGGATGTGCAGCCCCGGGGCAGAGCGGCGGCAGCGCCCGGCGGGCGGTGAGTGCGTGTGCTGGGATCGGGGAGCGAGCCGGGGCTGCGGGAGCGCCGCTCCGGGCCGGGGCGCTGGGATGCGCCGGGATGCGCCGGGATGCGCCGGGATGCGCTGGGATGCGCCGGGATGCGCCGGGATGCGCCGGGATGCGCTGGGATGCGCCGGGATGCGCCGGGATGCGCCGGGATGCGCTGGGATGCGGTGATGTGCGGGGCGGGGCGATCCTGGGGCCAGAGCAAAGTTTGCGGTGCGGACGCGCCCCCGGGGCCGGGGGAGTCCCCGCGGGGTTCGGCTGCAGCAGCGCCCGCCGCCCCCGCCGGGGGGTCCCCGCCGCCCCCGCGCCGCTTTTGGGGGGGCTCGCGGGTTTTTGGGGGGCGGGCGGCGGGGCGGCAGCGCCGGCCNCGGGGCGGCAGCGCTGCCCGCGTCCCGCATTTGCATGCGAATGGGAGCGGATCCCGGCAGATGTCCTGCCTCATCCATTCACCCGCAGGAATGCGAGGAGACAAGGAGCCTTCAGTGTGACAATGGCCCTTCAGAGAGCGGCATAAAGGCGCAGTGTGAGCGGGCTTTGTGCGGGACCGGGGCCGGCGGAGCGCGGGGCAGGGCAGGGAAGGGCAGCGCTGCTCCGCCGGGGCCCTGCGGCACCGCACCGCTGTGCGGGGGCACCGCCGAGCCCGGAGGTGCGGGGACAGCGGCGGGGCGGCCGCAGCCCTGCGCTCCGGGACTGGCGGTCCCGAGCTCCCCGTGTTTGCGGGTCCCGAGCTCCCCGTGTTTGGGGGTCCCGAGCTCCCCGTGTTTGGGGGTCCTTCGCCCCTCGAGTTTGGGGGTCCCTCTCCCCCGGTGTTTGAGGGTCCCTATTCCCCGAATTTGAGAGTCCCTGTTCCCCCCCGTGTCTGAGGGTCCCTGTTCCCCCCCGTGTCTGAGGGTCCCTGTTCCCCCCTGTGTTTGGAGGTCCCTGTTCCCCGGTGTTTGAGGGTCCCTGCCCCCCCGTTTTTGAGGGTCCCTGTTNCCCCGTCTTTGAGGGTCTCTCCCCCCGTCTTTGAGGGTCTCTCCCCCCGTCTTTGAGGGTCTCTCCCCCCGTCTTTGAGGGTCTCTCTCCCCGTCTTTGGGGGTCCCTCTCTCTCCCCGTCTTTGGGGGTCTCTCTCCCCGTCTTTGGGGGTCTCTCTCCCCGTCTTTGGGGGTCTCTCCCCCCGTGTTTGGGGGTCTCCCTCCCCTTTGTGCCGCGGGCTCAGCCCCGCTCGGCACATGTTGGCCGGTGCTTTCAGCTCTCCCCCGAGTTCTTCTCTCCCTCCCCCAGTGCTGGCCTGGGGCGCGTTTCCCACCAGGCGATGGTTGGCAAAGGGACAGAGTTAAACCCAAAGTAGACAAGAGTGTTGTCCAAAGGTGAGAGGCCACGCACAGCGAGCTCCTGTTTCTGTCCTGGAGCTGTGCAGTAGCTCCCAGGTAATGAATCCCTTCAATAAAAACTAGTTTGTGAACCTTTAAGTCTTTTCCTTCCGAATTTAAAGGGTCCCTGTAAAAGGAACCATAAACCCGTTCTGATGAACAGCTCCGAGGCAGAGTGACCCACATCGCACAGTCCCACCAAACTACGGCCCAGAGTCCTGCAAGTTGGAATTTACAGTGACTTACAAATGCTGAGAGGGAGGCAAACCAATGGCCAGAGCTTCCCAGAGTGTAAAGGGCAGGATTGTAGTGTCCAGTCAGCCCCCGGGTGCCCCCCCTGTCCCTCTGCTCTGCAGCCACGTGTCGTGTCACTGCTCTGGGATAAAAGCTCCAGGTCAACTTTTGCCTCAACAGCTCAAAGTGATCTGAATGTTTTATGTAGCCCCTGTAAAATCATCTCTCCCAAGTAGGCATTTTGGACTTTAATAGACCAGTTACTGTGATGACTATAAAGTCTTTCCCATTTACCTAGAACAGCCATAAATATCACTACTGATTATTAAAGGAAATAGGATTTTGCATCCAGTTATAAAAGGATAACAACTTTTCCTGCCATAAATAGCACGGAGTGCGTCCAAACTTAGGCTGCAAAAAAAAGCTTCTTTTGAAGTTCAGGGGTTTTGAGCAGAGCTCTGACAAGGTCGGGGACATTTAAAACCAGCTGCCCAGAGAAGCTGTGGCTGCCCCATCCCTGGGAGCGCCACCTGGGACAGTGGGGGTGGCACTGGATGGGCTTCAAGGTGGTTTCCAGCTCAGCCCCCCTGTGGTTGCAGGGCTCTGTGGGTGCCCTGGGTCCCAGCCCGAGCAGCAAAAGGGCTCCTGTAAATCAGGGCACTTTGAAGGGCTCCCGGTGCTGCCCCAGCCCCGCGGTGGGAATGAGCAGAGCTCACCCCGAGGGGATGCTGCAGCCTTTTGTTTCACTCCCCTCCAGCATCGAGGCACTGCAGGAGCCAGGGAAAACTTTCCCTAATCCATGTGCTGTATTCCTGCTGCTGCCGCGGCGGGCAGCAAATCCCGGCTCCGTGATTTTATTTGGAGGGACACTCTGAGCACCTTGGATGAATCATAGCCCCGGTCAAGGATTGCTGGTACTGCAGCTCCCACAGCTTCACATTTACTGGAAAGGGCATTTATGTGCATCACTGAGTCTACAGATTCGGGTGTGTTGTTGTTGGGGATGACAGAAACTCCCAAGTTCATTTCAACAATATTTTGGAATGATTTTTTAATTTTTTCGGTGAATTATCTGGAAGCTTTTATTTCTGCCAATGAGTGAAAATAGGGGGTTTGTTCACAGAGCTCCGTGCCACGTTATTTGTGCCTCTCTTGGAGCTGCTGCTTCCCCTTGGAACTGCCTTTGGAGCAGCCTGGACCCAGGTCAGGCTTTGTGTCAGGGCTCAGACCAGGCTCAGGCATCACAAAAAGACTTAAGAGAACAGTTAAGTGACACTTATGGTTGTTAAGAGCATTTCTTTTAATTTTCAACCAGCAGAGAGACAAGATGCTGAAAATATTTACTAAAAAACCAAACATTTTCAGAACTAAAACCCCCTCTCTCCCTGTGCACTTTGTCCCCTCGGAGGTGCCTGTTCTTTGAAGCCCTGATTAATATAGATGAGTTGTAATTTTGTGACCAAGCCATCCCAGTTCACATCTATTATTCCACTGGCAGACATGTGGTCCCCACAGCTGTCCCCTCATTTGTGTATGAAATGGAAACACTGGTGGCATTTGGAGGTTACCATAGTTACACGAACAATACACGTGTGAGGCTTCATCCTGCCAAGCTCCAGATTTTTTCCTGGCAGACATTTTGTAGACAGGGAACTGAAGAAAATCTATGTAAAGTTTTTGGAAGCACACAAATCCCCCCCCCCTCCTCCTCCTCTCTGTTTGTGTAAGGCTGATGGACAGGGAACCTGCGTTTCAGCCTCCCCAAGGCTGATTTCTGCATCTTGTCCCAGTTGGAATTGCCATCCAGGAGACACATGGTGCTCCCAGGAGTTGTGGATTCCAGGCTCTGCTCGACAGCAGTGAAGTCATTAGCAGGGTCAGGCTTCAAACACATCTTTCTTAAAAGTAACTGGGGAGTTCCACACAAAAGGGAGCTTTGGAGCTGGGGTAGGGTTTGTATGTTGGGAGGGTTGGCAGTGCCAGGGGGGCTCCTGGGGGAGCAGAGGGCTGGGAAGGAGCCAGACCCCCACATCTGCTCCCCCAGGACACAAATCCAGGGAAGCCCCCTGCAAATGTTGCCACGTTCTGTTTTGTCTCTACAATTAACATGTGCCACCATGGGAAGAAAGATGGGCAGGAGTAAAGAAAATCATGGAGTTGGTTGGGAACTGGTTTTGTTGGTGTGTCCCAAAGAGGTAAATAATGGTGCTTCCCTCAGGCTGGGAGGGTTGGATTCTGCAGAGGGTCACAGGACAGCTCTGATAAGGACCAGTCCCTGCAGATGAGCTCCAGTGATTCAGAGACCTTTGCAGGCTCCTTTCCCTGTAGCTGAGGAATGAAGCCCTTCCCTAAGGACTCCATGAGGGCAGGGGCAGAACATGATTCCCTGCAGGGCTCAGAGGTCCCCAGATGAAAGTTCCACTGAAGCCCATCCTCTTACTCTTTGCTGCTTCAAGCTCTGCAACTTCATTCCAATTTGGTTTGGCTCTTTAGATGTTGTCTCTCATTTTTCTACATATGGCACTGGAGGAAAATACTGGGTTGGCCTATTTTGGGTTGGCCTAATTCTCCTCCTGGTGAAGGCAGGACAATTCTGTGGCATCAGTGGGAACAAAATTAGTCTCTGCCCTTAAATTCTGCTGCAAAATGATTTTATAACTTCACCTTCTATTTGTAACACCTAAATTTGAGGATACAAGCCAGCATTTTCTTGAGTTTCCACCTGGCTGAATTATTGAAAGAACAGGACCTGGTTTTTACCTGGAGCACACTTTCTAAAGATCAAGTATTTGCAGAGGAGTATTACCTTTTTCTTTTCTTTTTAACTAACAGGACGACAAGGCAAAGCAATTGCAAGTAATGGGCTTGAAAAATTTAACAGGCTGCAGTATTGAGAATGCTCAGAAGTTATAAAAGTGCCAGGGAGAAAACAGCTCTTTCCTTATTTTATTGGGAACAATGGTCTCACTACATAATTCTGTCTCCTGAGGTGCTGCCCTTTCGTCCCCAGTGGTCACACAGGGCAGTATTTCCATGGCCACCTCACAGTTTAAGTGCTTTAACACAGAGGCAAAGCTTAGTTAAAGGCTTGGGTGGGAAATTTTAGGGGCTGTCAGTCAGCAACTCATTTCCAGGTATTTAATTGAACTAACTCTGGCAATTCCACCAATTTATGCATCTGCCAGCAAAGCAGAGCTGTGCTTTCACACACAGACCTTACAGCAGCCCCAGCACAGGAGCCCCCCACGCTCAGCAAACACTTTTCCAAGCTGGAGAAGCTCCAGCACAGGCACTGCCACTAACCCAGACCTGCAGCCCTGGCACTGCCACCTTTGGCCCATCACTGCAGGACTCCACCTGAGCTCACTGCTCCTTATTTCATCAGGATTTAAAGAGAACATTCAAGGCCTGGAGAAGCTGTGGGGCTGTTTGAGCTCGTGGGAGATGTTCCCTGGGTTCCTCCTGGACACCAGAGCCTGGAGGATACTCCTCAAGGCCTGTTTGATTTATCACTTTTGTAGAGTTGGTTCATCAATCAGAAGACATTGTGTGGAGTTTGTCTTTATGCCAGGACTGGATTCCCACTGAGCTCCTCAGTAACCCCAGGACATGCCCTGGGACTCCAGCCCAGCTCCTGGGCTTTGGATATCTGGGAACAGCTCCTGGGCTTTGGATATCTGGGAGCAGCTCCTGGGCTTTGGGTTTCTGGGAGCAGCTCCTGGGCTTTGGATATCAGGGAACAGCTCCTGGGCTTTGGGTATCAAGGAACAGCTCCTGGGCTTTGGGTATCAGGGAACAGCTCCTGGGCTTTGGGTATCAAGGAACAGCTCCTGGGCTTTGGGTATCAGGGAACAGCTCCTGGGCTTTGGGTATCAAGGAACAGCTCCTGGGCTTTGGATATCAGGGAACAGCTCCTGGGCTTTGGATATCAGGGAACAGCTCCCAGACAGATGTTCCCACATATCCAAAAGTCTTGGACCAAGCCCAGCTTTTCTGTAGTTCTCAGGGGTTGGGCAGCAACACAGGGAAGGATCAGATTAAGGAACTTCTACGAAATGAAGAACTGTTGTTCTTCAGAGAGAATTACTGAGCTTGTCCTAAATTTGGTAGAATAACACTTACTTTGTTTTAATGAAATATCAATCAAAGCCTGCATTATCTTTTTGTAGTTGGAGAATGTTTATCATTGATAGAATGGATCCTATATTTTCTGTTATTTCATGCATCACATCATTTATTTGATTAAGCAAGTCCAAAAGTACCCAGGAAATTCATACCTTGCTAATGTGCTGCATGTAATTACTGGGATGCAGATGAGCTCCTGATTGGCCTTGCTAAATTTTTAAATTACAAATGATCCATCATTGTAACAGAAACAGAGTAAATATTGATAGTTCTGGAGATCTAATGAGCATTGCAGGGACTTGTGAATGCATTGAAAAAGAACTTCTTTTACCCACAGATGAGCAACTAGTTGCAAAAAAGGAAGTTTTTTTAACTGCTGCTTGAAAACAGGTCATTAAAATCCTGGTGTGAGCCCTGAGCAAAGCCAGGTCAGCAGCCTGGGACAGGGGAAGGTGTCCCTGCCCAGGGCAGGGGCTGGAACTGGAGGAGCTTTAAGGTCCCTTCTGACCCAAACCAGGCTGGAATCCTCTCTGTTCTTAGGCAGAGAATACATTAAATATGATGTCTTTTCTCTCTTTCTTAATCTCATGAACTTCTCAAAGCAAGACTGTGCTCTGTTTTCTGCATGGCACAAAGGATCCAAAGTGGGGTGATAGCTGAGATAAAGAGTCCCCATTCCAGCTGAGTGAGCCTTCCCATCCTGATGGCAAGGCAATGCTACTGCAATGATTTTGGATTGAAATAATGATGGAAAACACAGATTTCAGGGAGAAACCTGTGCCAAAGTGCAGAAAAGTTGTGGATTCAGGTGTCTGACTGGAGAGAAAACAGCTTTTCCCCGAGGTCAGAGTAAAGCCTTAGTTCAGAGTAGTTCCAACCCCAGATCTGTGGCCACTTAATGGAAAGAATTCTCTCCCTTCTCGACTTGGTTGAGTTCCAGACCTTTGTCTTGGTGCTAAGAGCCTTTCCACTGGATCTCTGCACCTCCCATGCTAAATCCATCTGGTTTGTTTGCTGTGCTCACAGTCCTCCAGATCAGATCTTCCCTTTAAGGTCAACTCAATAGATGAGGTTATTAACATGTACATATCAATATAGCTGAGAAATAGAGAATTTGAGTTTGTAGGCATCAAACTCTGAGCAAAAAAATCAATCAAAGTCTGTTTTATTCTGAGGGCTGAAGACTGTCAGCACATGTATAAACTGTGTAGATATAGATCTGGGCTAAGACTAAAATACAGTTTAATACTTAATCACTAATAATTGAAAAGTTAACAGAGCCACAGGAAACAGAATTATCAAAAGAGAGTGTTCAAGAAAGAGAAAGCAGTTTTTCTTGATTGAAGATAAGCAATTGAAGCTCTAGGCACATATAATTTTTAATACCAAGCCTTATGCATTCCCTACAGCCACCAGTATTAAGTGATTTTATAAATTCACAGTGAGATCCTGACTCATTCTGGGGTTTATTTATCAGAACCATTCCTAGCAGAGAGTTTTTGGCATCCTTGGTGGTAGTAACAGCTCCAAACACTCCGGGGTCTTTCCCAACTGTGGGGGATCCTGAGAGTGACTCATAAAACTGGAGTTTGCTCTAGAACTGTGTAGGAAGCAAAATAATCACTCTGCCAGAAGCCAGTCAGCAAAAAGGGAGGGAGAGCAATTTCTGGTACTTCATGAAAATGCTGTGGAGTTCTGGCATCTCCTGGTTCAAAACATTTCTCATGTGCCCTTATTTTGTTATTATTAACACTTGCACTCACCAAGTTCCCTGGCTCAGAGGAGTCAAAAACCAAAAGAAATTCTCCTCCAAAATCCAACCCAATTTCCTCATGCCCTTGTTCCTCTTTGAGAACTGTTTCTTTTTGCTTTTTTTTTTAATTTTAATTTCATTTGAACTGTGCTGATTTTGACAGAGTAAGAGGCAGAGATTGTCTGAGCTGTTCTGTGTGAAATCCTCAGGAGGTCGGAGCCCCAGGATGTTCAAGAACCTTCCATGTGGTTCTGAGATCCCAAGTAGGCCAAGACTGAATTCCATTTCTACTCTTTAAATACGATTAGAAGCTGAAGCAGAGTTTCTGTAGTCCTGGTCCTGTTTCATTCACCAGCCAGCAGATCCACTGAATGCACAAAATACTTGGAACAGGTCTTCAAAATCTCCTCTCTGTCAATTTTAGACCCTGGACAAGCAAAACCCAATTGGGTTTAAACTCTGCCTTGCATTTAAAATATACAAAAGGCTGAGAATGTGTTGGAGCACATAGAGGAGAAGTGAAGGAATTAAACTACTTTATGAAGAGAAGCAGAGTAAGAAAGGAGACAATAAGCTGGGTTCCTGATTCCTGCTGTACAAACACATCTTCCAGGTTCTCAAGGCTTTGAAATGGTTTTATGAGGTTTTTCTTTCCTAAAGCCAAGCCCAGACAGCCCCTCTCATTTGACAGCCCAGAGCTTGGCAAGCACCTGCTGCTGCTGCTGTTCAAGGACTGGTAAATGGTGAGCAGAGCTTCTCCAAGAGGTGGAGTTGATGGGCCCTGCAGGGGATCCAGGGAACTCCAGAGCAGAGGATGAATGAAAACCATTTCCCCCCTCTCCTGCAAATTTACTTTGGTATTTTAATGAAAAACACTGTATCAGATGCAAGTCTTAAGAATAAAGCCCAATAAATTACACATTTCCAAGATTTAATATGCTGGTTCTGGGGGCAGGTATTATGAATAGGATGCTCTTTGCAGTTCTTCAGGGGAGATAAGAGTAATATTTTTCAAAAGAACACAGATAAAGCATTCTAAGGTTGTCTTGGGATGCAGCAAATCACCTTCTCACCAGAGCTTTGCCTAAAATTAAACACTGGCTTATTTTGATGGAAGGTGTGTACAGATAAGAAGAAGCAGGCATTATTTGCAGGGAAAAAACTCCAAACTTTAAATATTGGAAATCCCTGGGGATGTGTTTTGAGGCTTTATACCATTATTACATGTCCTACAGGCCCTAGGTTTTGTATTTCTTTTAATTTCTCTTAATTCTTTTAATGCCAAGCTCCCATATTCAGATTTTGGCAAACTCTCTCAACTGCCATCCTTTTCAGCTTGATTTTTCTGTATTTTACACAATTCACACCTGGAAAGAGCTTATTTCCCAATGACTCTAAATAATCTCCTGCAGAAAGGGCTTCCTAGCCAGCAGGATTCCTCCCTGTTTTCCTAAACAGACAGGACTGCACTTGTGAATTGAATCCCTGGGAAAGGAGCCCATTCCATGGGTTAGCTGGAAGTATCCTGGGAATTCCAGCCAGTCCTCCCTCTCTGGGGTGTACCAGGTCACTGCTGCTCTTGGCAGCACAGCATTTCAGGGCAGCTTAGTGCTCTGCTCCCCCCTGGGCTTCAGTGGTGCCCCTCTTTCAGTGCCTTAAGGGGGTTTGCTCACCTGGAGCACGGCACCAATCCTGGTTTTCCCTGCAGGAAAAGGGGGGATAGCGAGTGCTCAGAGCTGCAGCATTCACACAGCATCCCTTCCCCAGTGACCCTCCCCACCCTCGTCCCAGGGATCCCTCCCAGTTGGGGACAGGTTTTCCCGAGTTGGTGGCAGCAGTTTCCCAGTCGCTGCCGCTGGGAACACACAGAACATCAGCACCCACAGTGTTCCAAGGGAGCAGCTCCCTTCCCAAGGCTCAGCCTGGGCTCCCTGGGGGTCAGGGATGCTCCTGGCAGTGCAGAATAAATTGCTTGTCTTAGCCCGAGGTCCTTTCTGGGCTGTCAGAGCCCCCCAGCTCCTGCCTGAGCCCCCCCAAACCTGGGATGCTGCCACTGCAATAGAAAAGGAATTGTGCAAGGATGAAGGGCTTAGTGAGGACAGGGCAGATGCTGTGGCAGTGCCACTGCTGCAGAGCACAGCCCCAGACACTCCAGTGCACAGAGCGTTGTTTCTCTTTCCAGCCATTTTTAATAGTGACCATTAATACAGTTGTCAGGGGAGTGACACTTTGTCTTCCTACTACCAAGCAAAAATGTTTAATATCTGTTCTTTAGACTTGGCAAGTTGACTGTGAACACTCTTAATGAACACTTTATTTCACTCCTGTCCCTTTAGATTCTCCTCTTAGGCACTGAGGACTCTGAAATGCACTTTTTCTTTGGATCACTCACCCAACCAGCCAAGCTCCCAGGGCCAGCACACACCTCTCCCCACCCCATCCCTCCTCCCAGGGAAGCAGAAATGGAGGATCCATGACCAAACACCTGCCAATATCCCAGTCAGCTGCTGGGGGGTTGCTGGTGACAGAAATGTGGTTTCTTGCTGCTGTGGGTCCTGAGAGGTGCCATGGAAAATACATTTACTGAGCTCTCAGTAAAATAATTCCCTCTGTATCTCTCACATAAAATTAGCCATTATTTCTGCTGATAGCAAGTTACCAGCTGTTACAACTGCTGCTGTGGGTTGGAACACTAGAAAATAATGAATTTAACAAATGAGAGGGAAGGCAGAGAATGCTAAAAGCCTTCTTTCACACACTTAATGTCTCCTGAAAGAAGGTGTAACACCCTCTCCCTATTCAGGGGAAGTTTCCTCACCCACTATTTCTAAAGACATTTTTAAGACAGAACTAAAAGAAGTGCCATCAGCCACGTGCCCCACATTAAATACCATTTTCAGAAAAAAAACCCCAAATTTGTGATACAACTCTGTTGTAAGGGAGGACACTTAGAGGACTGATACTCTCCCTTAATGCACAAAGCCCTTCTGGAGCTCTGTTTCCATAGGAAACATTCCCATTCCTCTGCATTCATTGCCACTGATTCCAGTGAGAGTTGGGTGCTTTCCCAGGAGCCATCCCTGGTTTATCCACATGGGTTCCCTGGTGACTGGAAGTGCAACTGTCAGATTCTCCAGCTAATTCACAAAAAATAATATTCCTACCTGTGTAACTTGTCTAGTTTTTACCTGGAAAGACATGATTGTCCTGGAATCATTTAAGGTTGGAAAAGGCCTCTGAGGTCACCCAGGCCAACCATGAGCCAGCACCACCCATGTGCCCAGGGGCCACATCCATGGGGTTTTTGAGCACTCCCAGGGATGGTGAGTCCAGCCCAGCCCTGGGCAGCCTGTGCCAGGCCCTGACCACCCTCCCAGTGAGGAAACTTTGCTAACATCCCACTTAAACCTCCCCTGGCACAACTTGAGGCTGTTCCCTGCCCTTGTAATCCTGGATAGATCCCGAGAAGAGTCTGACATTCAAGCACCATAATCCAGGAAAACTCCCTGTGCGATTTAATTAATTCCTTTGGACCCCAAACATCACAGAAGTGTCTGGGACCAGTTCTGGCAGTGCTGGAAAGCCTGGAAAACTGGGAATCCAGGGGCAAAGGGGCAGCTTTTGGTAAGTGCTCTGCTGCCTCTGGCTTTGCTCAGGGTAGTGGATGGGGGTTATACACCAGAAGTAGCCAAAGTAAAAGTCCCTGGCCTGGATTGTCCCTCCTGCTGTGGCCCCTGGGCACTGAAATGGGCTGGGACACATGGAGCTGGTTGGAATTTCCTCTTGGATTTTCAGCTGTAGCCTCAGCCAAGCTGCCCTGGGCTGGGGCAGACTGCAGGCAGCAGGCTGGTCCTTGCTACAGAACATTGGCAGGGCAAGAAAATGAAATCCTTTTGCAGCAGAAAAGAGCCAGAGAAGAGAAAGGGTCGCTGTAACTTGTAAAATCAGATATTTACAGTGATCATAAACCCAGAAGTCTGTTCAATAAACTCAGAAATGCCTTCTTAGCAAGGAGGAACAATAACTGTAATGTGCAAGTAAGAGGATATAAATATTCAACAACGAAAGAATCAAATTTTGGGGTTTTTTGCAACATCTAGTCATGCTCTGCCATATTTTAAAAGAACCTTTGAAGTCTCTTCCAGGCAGTTTGATTTTTAGAGTATTATATGATTCATAGAGGTACAGCAGGGCTAAATCAGGAGCAAGGCATCATCAGGGCCCTCAGACTTCCCTCTCTTCATCCACTGAGGAACCAGTTGCAGGAGAGGCTCTGAGGGCAGGAATGTTGGGAGCAATATTCCCTCTCCAGTGTCCCTGCTCTGGCCAGGCTGGACCAGAGGGGCAGCTCCAGGCTCCTCCTGTCCCTGGTACTGGGTGAAATCACTGCATTATTAACTGGCAAATGCTGTCATGTGAAAAGTCTGCAATGACATCAGTTAAACTCCAGATTTCATCTATTTTCTAGAATTGGCTGGTTTGGGGCAGCTACAACTGTGTTGGTGTGGAGGGGAACATCCATCAGAGTCAGCACAGCTCAGTTTGTGCTGGGCTCCAGCATCCCATGGGAACACATTCCCTGCTGTTACAGGGCCACTAGGATTTGGGGGTTAGTGCAATGTCTTGGTCAGATCTTCCATCAGCTGAGGGTTCTTTGGGAATAACTGGGATGGGGAGTCCCTGCAGCACAACCTGATAATTTTAGTTATAAGTTTAGTTTGAGAAGCCTCAACTACAACCAGCAGAGCAATTTTCCAATAAAATGAGAAGGAGGAAGAGTTTACTAAGAGATTTCCCTGGAATGTGTGTTTAAAGCCCCACGACACTGCAGATGTTCTGAGGTACCTGGATCCTGTTGGGTTAATCTAAATGAACTCTTGCCTGAAGAACTCCAGGCTGAGCAGATAGAAATGTGTGGCTTACACAGCAATCAGGAGCTGTGGTGAACAGTTCAGACAATCACAATGCAGTACAACCAGCTGAAATAAGGGCAGGACATTCATTTAATCAAATTTACTGTTATTGTTTGGTGCTGAGCTGGATTAAATCTAAGCTGTTATCTGGAACTGATCTGATTAACTGGGATGGATTTTGGCAAAGTTCATATGCATTTAGCTACAAACTTAGGACCCAACAGCTTCCTGAGCCTTAATTCCACATGTCTGAGACCTGAGCCTCAGGGACAGCTCTGGCACCACGGCTCCCATCAGGATTGTGCTTTGAGACCTGGCTGAGCTCTCCAGCCATTCCAACAACTATTGCAGATTAAAACTGAAAGGTGTCCCGAAGTTTTGGTTTTGGATGATTCACTCAGAGAGATTTCTCATGTAAATCCCAAGTAGGAGAGAGTTCCAAACCCTACATAACTTACCTGTTCCACATTGGGATTTTTGTGAGAGAATAGTATTAAAATAATGATATTATTCTTCAAAGGTTGAAGAAACTAAATAATAGATGAACTGTATATGAGCTGAGCATAACATATATCCTGATCTGTTTTCAGGAACATCTTCAGACACAGATTTGCAGAAGATTCTGGAACACAGAGGAGCAGCCGAGGGTCTTCAAACCATTTCTCATCTACTCTAAACTCAGAAAACCATCTTTCACCTTCTGGATGTCCAAGCCTTTCACCTTAACCTTCAAGCTTTACGTTTCCTGCCCGACAAGGGATCACCCTCCCCCTGCATTGGGATTTTAAGGGCTGGGGAGCAGAACTCCCTCACTGGGCAGCATGGCAAAGGTGAGAGTGGTTTTAACTGTGTGCCAGGTGGTGCTGGAATTGTTCATGAATTCCTGGACTGAGTCTTCCGTGCAGAGCAGTGAGTGCCCACAGCTCTGTGTGTGTGAGATCAGGCCGTGGTTCACTCCACAGTCCACTTACAGGGAAGCCACAACAGTCGACTGCAATGACCTTCGGCTGACAAAAATCCCCAGCAACCTTTCCAGTGACACCCAGGTCCTTCTGCTACAAAGCAACAACATTGCAAAGACCACAGATGAGCTCCAGCAGCTCTTTAATTTAACAGAATTGGATTTTTCCCAAAATAACTTCACGAGCATCAAAGACGTGGGGCTCTCAAATCTCACTCAACTCACTACCTTGCATCTGGAGGAGAACCAGATCACAGAGATGACTGACTACTGCCTGCAGGACCTCTGCAATCTCCAGGAGCTCTACATAAACCACAACCAGATCAGCAGCATCTCTGCAAATGCCTTCTCTGGCCTGAAGAATCTCCTGAGGTTACACCTCAACTCCAACAAATTAAAGGTTATTGACAGCCGTTGGTTTGATTCTACTCCCAATTTAGAGATTCTCATGATTGGAGAAAACCCAGTGATTGGAATACTGGATATGAATTTCAAACCACTCTCAAATTTAAGGAGTCTGGTTTTGGCAGGCATGTACCTCACAGACATTCCTGGCAATGCCTTGGTAGGCTTGGATAGTCTTGAAAGTCTTTCCTTCTATGACAACAAATTGGTAAAAGTTCCTCAGCTTGCACTTGAGAAAGTTCCGAATTTAAAATTCCTGGATCTCAACAAAAATCCAATTCATAAAATTCAAGAAGGAGATTTTAAAAACATGCTCAGGTTGAAAGAGCTTGGAATCAACAACATGGGGGAACTGGTTTCTGTCGACAGGTACGCCCTGGACAACCTGCCTGAACTCACAAAGCTCGAGGCCACCAACAACCCCAAGCTGTCTTACATCCATCGCTTGGCATTCCGTAACGTCCCCGCCCTGGAGAGCCTGATGCTCAACAACAATGCCTTGAATGCAGTCTACCAAAAGACAGTGGAGTCCCTCCCCAACCTGCGGGAGATCAGCATCCACAGTAACCCCCTCAGGTGCGACTGCGTCATCCACTGGATCAACTCCAACAAAACCAACATCCGCTTCATGGAGCCTCTGTCCATGTTCTGTGCGATGCCTCCCGAGTACAGGGGCCAGCAGGTGAAGGAAGTGCTAATACAGGATTCCAACGAACAATGTCTTCCAATGATCTCTCACGAGACCTTTCCAAACCACCTAAACCTGGACATCGGCATGACGGTGTTTTTAGATTGTCGGGCCATGGCAGAGCCTGAGCCAGAGATTTACTGGGTCACTCCCCTGGGCAATAAAGTCACCGTGGAAAGTCTCTCTGACAAGTACAAGCTGAGCAGCGAGGGCACCTTGGAAATCTCCAACATCCAGGTTGAAGATTCCGGGAGATACACCTGTGTTGCCCAGAACATCGAAGGGGCCGACACGAGGGTCGCCACCATCCGGGTGAACGGGACGCTCCTGGATGGCACCCAGGTTCTGAAAATTTACGTCAAACAAGCCGAATCCCATTCCATCCTGGTTTCCTGGAAAGTTAATTCCAACGTCATGACTTCCAATTTAAAATGGTCATCGGCCACGATGAAGATCGACAACCCTCACATCACGTACACCGCCAGGGTCCCCGTGGATGTCCACGAGTACAACCTCACACATCTACAACCCTCCACGGATTATGAAGTGTGCCTGACCGTGTCCAACATCCACCAGCAAACACAGAGATCCTGCGTCAACGTCACGACGAAAAACGCGGCTTTTGCGCTGGATATCTCCGACCAGGAGACCAGCACGGCCCTGGCCGCGGTGATGGGGTCCATGTTCGCCGTCATCAGCCTCGCCTCCGTCTCTGTTTATATTGCCAAAAGGTTTAAGAGAAAAAACTACCACCACTCATTGAAAAAATATATGCAAAAGACCTCTTCAATCCCCCTCAATGAGCTCTACCCTCCACTTATTAATCTCTGGGAAGGTGACAGTGAAAAAGACAAGGATGGTTCTGCAGAGACCAAGCCGACCCAAGTCGACACATCCAGAAGCTATTACATGTGGTAACTCAGAGGATATTTTGCTTCTGGTAGTAAGGAGCACAAAGACTTTTTTGCTTTATTCTGCAAAAACGACAAGTTGAAGACTTTTGTATTTTTGACTTTGCTAGTCCATGGCAGAGCGGTGGGACAGGTGGATATTTCAGGATTTTTTAGTATAGCGTATCGCAACCGTCTGACACAAATGGCAGCTTCACCCGCCTTCCACTTCTCCCTTTGGTTGATATTCCTTTCCTTGGTTTTTTTTTGGTTTTTTTTTTATAGTTCTTGTGCTAAACTTAATGCTGTTCCAAGTGCAGTGGAGGAGAGGAATGCGAGGCCCCGTCCTCCCGGAGCCATCCAGCTGCAGGAGCCCCAGGCTGGGAGCTGCAGTGAGCCAGGGTTGGGACCCTGCTCTGAGGACTGGGCCCCTGAGAAAAGGAGACCCTGAATGATGTTAGCTGACTGTACTGTAATGTTGTATCAACTGATTCAAATGTTTTTGACTTTGAACAATGAGTTGGCTTTTTTTATTATTATTATTATTATTTTTGTAGTAGCTGAAGGCTTAGGCAGAGCTAACAGGCAATAGGAATATGTACATCCAATTTTCTAATGTAACAGACTAAATGTTAACTGTTCTTTTCTTTTTATTCTATTTAGTAGACACTTTTGAAGAATTACTAGAGTTTTGTTGTGTTTAAATCACCAACTCACAGTGTTTAATGAAGGCAGAGCTAAAATAAAATTAGTTTTGTTCTGATTCTTTTTATTTTAGAAGTCACAATAATGTTTTGGGTTTAGCTGTCACTAGTTTGACTGGTGATCATGTTTTGACACAAAATATATCCAAAATGTCATATGAAAATATTAAGGGTTTTTTTCTTGACGGAATTAGGTTTCAACAAAGTTCCAGGTTTGAGTTTTGTATGCATTTATGTTCATAGCAGTGTTTTCTCTGCACTAGATGCAAAATACTGGAAATAATGTAATGAGAGTAATGTCTCCTTATGGCTTTTTGGACTGAGAGTCAGATGCAGAATCAAAACTGTTTGGCATCAGGTACACAGCAAAAATAATTCACAGAGTGTGTAACAGGACATTTTCCTTTTTGTACACTTTTCTGTTTATATTCTGAGCTAAGATCTAAATGAAGCTGACATTTAGCTGTCATTACCAACAGCTAGGACACAAAAAAAAACCAACTCAGTGCTACCAAACTGAAATAAACCAATTACATCTTGGCATATACTTTTAAAAGGAGTGAATTGGATTAATGTTCCTTCAAAAGCAGAAATTAAAACTGAACTGTATTTTTGTCCAGGCTGAAAATTAACCAGTCTTTTACTGAATTCCTGTGGCAGACCCTCAGAGAGCAGGGCTGTGATGTGTGCACTGGGTACCATATAAAGGCATCATTTACAGCTGAACCTCTGGGAACGTTGTCCGTTGTCTTTTCTGAATCCATGGAAGTTCTCCATGGGCTGCACACGAGTGATGAGCAGGGTGGGGACTGGTGGTTACACTCACACTGCACCCCAAAATCAGCAAGCACAGCATTTCCTACTTTATTTTCTACTTTATGCCCACTGTCAATGTGCCATTGTTATGTGTTTTACAGACCAAACACGTTCTTGGTAAGTAAAAGTTAATTGTTCAAGTAACGGATGTGCCTGGGGGTTGGGGCTGTTCCTCAAATATATCCAAGACCCCCAGAAATTTACAGATAAGCTTCAAACTTCTCTTTCCTTGCCTAAAAGTGAAAAGTTATCAGCACAGTTTTACTAATAAGCTGCTTTGGTGCAAAAACTGGAGTCCATGCCTTGGCCACCATCCTTGTTGATCTTGTGTTTCAACGTGTTGCTGAGTGAAACTCCTAATTATGCATTTAAACCAAGTCCTGCTGCTGCTGAACACAATCTTTTCCATGTTCATGACATCTCATACATTTTTAATTGTGTGACAATTAAATGTCAGGACTAGACAAGTGTCTTTTGATCACAGAGGAGTCACAGCGTGGAAGCATTCTTTTATCACCTTCCTCTGTATTTGTTTGCAATGGAAATGGGAAATTTCTTCATGGCTTCCTCTCCAGAAGAGCTTCAGAGCAATGATTGTATCTTGTCTACACAATATTCCAACCCAAAACTGCAGGCATGGGGAATTAAAACTGAGATAAGAGGAAAGATTCATTCTACTTTTGCCAGCGAAAAGGACACTGAGGACGAGGTTGGCCACAAAATGTTGGCTTCCTGGTTGCATGGCAAAAAAACCTGTCTATTGAACAGGTGGCAGAAGGTGCAAAGCAAGGCCCCTTCTCTATCATCTCAGCTTCCTGCAGCCCTTGGACAGGATCACACAGAGCCCACAGCTCTGCCTGGACCTCCTGGTGAGTTTGTGGAAGAACACTTTGGCTCCAAGGTGCTGGTTCATCAGTGACCCCCAGAACAGCCATCCTGCTCTTCTCCTCCCTGTCCCCACCTCCCATCCTTCCTTCCACACAACTTGGGGATCTACCTGCCTTCCAAAAATGCTCCCATGGCCCAGTCCCTGCTGGTGGCCACAGACACACCACCTCTGCCCTGGGGGTCTCTGTACCTGTCTCTGTGTCTGCTGCAAAGTTGGGCAGCTGCAGAAAGAGCCAGGAGGGAGGTGGTGGGGGCACATGGCCATGGAGAAGGACAGAGCAGCATTCCAGCAGCCAGAGGGGACTGGGAAGGAAAGCCATGGTTACCACATTCCTTTCCACTGGGTTCCCTGCAGCCCTACTTGGCACTTTGCTGTCATTTGTTATCTTTTTAGAGCAATGCTCTTGGAGAACTGCGGGAGGAAATGGCTTTAAACAGCCACACATTTCGCTGGGATGTGCTGACCTGCAGGATTTCAGGGAAGCTGATGTTGCTGGGAATCCTGGAGGGAGAGGCAGGTTACCTGAGAGCAGCAAGGAGCACCCAGTTAAGGCAGAGTATTCTGCACTCACAGCCACCCCTGAGCAGTATTTTCAGCCTTTTAACATGACCCCATGGAGTTGTGTAGAAATCCCCTGGATATTTAAGATTTTGCCAACAAAAGAATAAAAAGTGGAGAAGAGATTAATCACGTGTGGCACATAATCTTAGTAAATAACCCTCAGCCTTGTGCCAGCAATTTTATTGTGCTTGCAGTTTACTGTGGGCAAAAACAAAAGTACTCTAATTGCCTTCAAAATGTATTTGCATCTACTCTTCACTGGAGACAAAAAACACCCCCATATTTGCTCAGAATCTGGGATTGAGACTGGCCACTTGGAAAACAGTTGGGAAAACCCTTGTTAGCTTTCATTTGGGTAACAGTTCAACAATGCTGTGTAAGAGGAGATATCTCCTACCCAACTAAACCTCGGCAGTGTTACTTCTCCTTGGCTGCCCACTAGTAAAATATTTCAGTCCCCTGAAGAGTAAATAACTCACTCAAGTGTGGGATGCAGGATTCCAGCTAAATCCACTATTCATTCCTCACCTAAATCATAATATTGGATTGAGAGGGTATTTTCCCCCACAAACCAAGGCTGTCACTGGACATGGCCTTGGAATGAAGAGCTCAAAGCCAGGGATGTGTTCCTACAACCTGCTCTCCAGCCCTGCCCCAGCAGTATGGACTCACTGAGTTACTAAAGAAGGTTTTGAAGGGAAAAGACCAACAGTTTGGGCCACTGGTTTCCTTAGTGGGTTAAAACTGGAAATGGGTCAGGGAATGTGAGATCCATAAACCTGCCCAGTGCCACTGAGAATCTGGGACATCAGTGATAAAGGAGCATCTTCCGGAGTTCAAACCAGGCAACTCCCTTTGCTTCGTGCTGAGAACAAACCGCTGCACTGAACTCCCTGCAGTCGCTGGTTCAGCATCTCCACCCAGCTGAGAGCCCTGATGGGACAGGACCAGGCACTTGGGGCACATCCCTGGGGCCACCTCCCCGTCCTACAGAACGTGGTGGTGGAGGCACCCAATGGGCACGTCATGGAAAAGCCCAGGGGAATGTGGAGCTGGAGCTGGAAGGAGCCCTTTCACAACCCACCCAACACCCCCAGAGTGCTCCTCACACTGCCCCTGTTCCGTGACCCACCGGGGCAGGGAATGCTGTGATTCCTGCTGCAGCTGGAATTGGCCTCTCACACACAACCAGGGCCCACAGCTGCACCACCCTCACCTGAGGGCACAGGGAACGTGCTGCCCTGGGAATCCTTTCCTGAGGAAAACCCAGAGTGCCTGAGCTGGAGACAGGAACAGGTACACACCACGGTGGCACTGGTTCCCTGCAGGAAGATGCTCCGGTACCCAACCCCCTGCAGTGTTCCTTTGCTGTGTCACACAGAGGGAATGGTTTCTGTTTGCCTGTATCCGGCCTTTTGATCTGCTCCTTCCAACTACTGCCATGTTTTGTGTTTGAGACCTTCCATCCACCCCTTTCCCAACCACTCTGCATCAGCCCCCAGGCGAGGGCAGGTCCTGATGCCTGGCTCAGGAGCTCACACGGAGGACTTGACTTGCATTTCATGTCACCTCTTTCCTCCACCAACCTTTTCCCCTTCCCCTCTCTCTTCCCATTTTTCTTCCAGCCATTCCCCTGGAGCCCTCAGGTCCCTGAACACACCCAACACTCCCTGAACTTCCCCAAACCCCTTCCCAGAGAACTCTCTGCTCCAGTTCTGCCCTTATTCCTCTGTTAGGTTTTCTACCTGTATGAAAGCAACAAAAGACTAATTTTTTTCTTTTTAGTGAGATAAAGGAGATTTCCCACCAAATTTGTACTGTGGTATATTTATGTCAAGTGTAATAAAAGCAGCATAGCAACAGTTTTTTGAAACACATGAAAATAAATACTTTGAAAAAATCTAGAATTGATCATGAAGTAAAATTTTCAAGCGGCTTCAGAGCTCACGTCTCATTAACTCCAGTGGTGCATTAGGTTCAAAATCAGGTAAATGAGATTTTCCTTGGGTGCATCTGGAAGATTAACTGTCTCTAAATTCTCTGCAGCTGTGAAACATTTTCTGGGGAATTTTATAGCACAGACTTTTTTTAAAAAAAAAAGTCACTTGAAACCATAATTTTTATTTCAGTTAGGGGGGCAGGGGATGGGATTTAAATCCTATCATCCTCAGTGGAGTCACTGATTTGCAGTGATTAAAGAAGGTAAAAAAGCTCTTCAAATCTGCAGCTCCAGGTTTCTGCTCACAACTGGAGGGTTTTTAAATGGGAGCTTTTCCTAATGGAGCCTATTCTGCTGGAGTGGATTCCAGAAAAGAATGGATGTGTCAGAAAAGCTCAGGGTGAGGAACAACCAAGAAACTCCCTGAGTGCTGATGGTCTCTGTTTGAAGGAGATCATTTCACTCTGCAGTGTGTAAGGACAGTGCAGGTCATCTACAAACCCACAGCTCTACAACAGGAACAAGACAAAGTGTTCATAACTAATTTTTTTGTCCCAGGTATGAAATTACCCTTTTATCCTTCATATTCCATTTGAAGAGTTCTCTATAATGGTAATAAAAAAGGATTCCACATCCTTGATTCGATTACATGTTTGTGTTTCACTGCAAATCAAGGCACACTCAGGGAATGCAGATGCCCAGCAGCTGCTGCAGCCTGGCAGAGATGTTGGCAGCCACACTAGGAAGAAACAACCCCACTCCACACGTTTGAGGTTTAGTGGCATGTCCCATGGCCATTGCTGAGGCTGCTGTGCCACCCACTGCTGGAGTCCCAGTCCCCAGCCAGGAATGGATCAGGGATGGACAGACATCAGCCTTTCCCTGAAAAACAGAAATGTAGAATCCCAGACTGGTTTGGGTGCAAGGGACCTTACAGCTCATCCTGTCCCACCCCCTGCCATGGGCAGGGGCACCTTCCACTATCCCAGGTCGCTCCAAACCCTGTCCAACCCACCCCATTCCATAATTCCATGGCAATGGATTTGACTGCACTCCTTTGTCCAAACCAAACTGTGGCTGCTTTGACACAGCTTTGTAGAAAGAGGCATTAATAAATCTGGTCCTGGCCATGCCATCACCCTGGCTGGACTCAGAATTTACCCCAACTTCTGCCAGTGTTTGTAGGAAGCAGAGCTGAATCCCAGTGCTGTGTGCCAGGAGACTGGGCCACGGTACAAACTGCAGAGTAAACCATGGCTCAGAACAGGCAAAGGAGGAGGGGAATCACCTGCACAGGCTGGTTTTGGGCAGCCCTGGCACAGGGCTGAGTGTGCAGCACCCCCAGAGCTCTGGCTGCTCTGCCCCTCCCCAAACTCCACACACAGCATCTCCCCCCCAGTGCCCATGGGAGGAAGGTGCAGATGTTTGAGTGCTGCACTGAATGACCCTCCCAGGGGGCTCCTGCCATGGCAGCTGCTCCTGAAGGCCCTTGGCAGGTCCCTGACCAGCACATGGAAAAGGTGTGTGTGTGGCAAAGGATGCCCCAGCTGCTCCTGCACTGCTCCCTCTGTGCCCCAGGGGGAAGTTTGGCTCTCACACATCCCACGGGCCGATGGCAACAAGAGCTTTCTGTGCCTTCCACACCCTTCACTGCCACAGCTGGAGCAGGGTTGTCACCCCCAGAGAACCTTTTCTGAGCTGTTCTCCAGGAAGGATTGGGAGAGTTATGCTCCAGCTTCAGTTATATTTTAATGGAGTCTGGACATCCAATTTCCTTTGGACCAATTTGAAAAGCCCAGCTCAGAAGAGCTCTGAGTTAGTTTGCCTTCCCCAGTGATTCATTCCCCTCCACATAATTGTATGAATTGAACTCACACAGGGGCTCTGATCCTTATCTTCCCCAAGTCAATAAGAACTGCACTGCTGCTGTAGGTAACAGTTCATTTCCACAGCCTTCCTGAACTGTCTCTGAGAGTTTATTTAGGAGAGAGTCTTGATAGACAGAGACAAGGAAAAAGGCAGCAGAAAATAGAACAAAGAAGATGTTACAAACCCTGTACAAGGGCACGTTGTTTCATTCTGGTCCTTTCCTGTTTCTTCCTCCCCTTTTTCACATTTTTAACAAAACTTTATTTCCTTTATTTTTTCTGGGATGAACCACTGCCAGTTTTTTGTTCAGCCAAGATCTCAGCTGATCTTTGGCCACCAAGCAGAAACAAAAAGCTAAATCCAAACATTATCCAGAACCCACTCATACCTATAACCTGGTTTTTAATGTAATTCCAGTAACACTTCACACTCTGAGCAGGGAAATTCCACCCCCAGCTCTGCTGAGGTCAGAAGGATGGTACCTGCCTCTCCTCAGGATCCACAGCAAGACAAACATTCCAGTTATCTGGTGGCAGTACAGGCAAGGAGCCTTTTCCTCCTCTGCCCCACTGGAAACTTGAGAAACCTCACAAAGCTCTCCCTGGATTCTGCTCCCACATTTCTCCAGTCAGCAAACACGAGTCTGATAGCACAAGGTCAAACAATCAGCCCAGATAAAATAGATACTTTGACTATTGTGCCTCCAGCAAATCATTAAAAAGCTATTTAATAATTCAGATCAGCTGCAAAACAAGAGTACTCTGGTATTTACTATCCAGCTTTCTTATCTCTAAGGGAAGCCTGCACAGAAACCACCAGCATGGGGTGGCAGGAGCTCCTGAGTAAATGGTTTTAGAGAGCTGCTAATATTTCAGGTCTCCTCATCCAATATTCTCCAACACCTTTAAGCCAAAACTTCCTCCTGCTGCAGGTATTTTCCATGAGCCCAGAAGCCTTGTCCTGCTGAAGCTCCTAAACCACAACCATCTACAACTCTCAGTCCTCCTGGAAACCATCTCCATTCTTTGGAGGAGACACAGACCAGACCTCCAAGGTCTCATACCCTCAAACAGAGGAGCTTCTTCATTTCCTTATCCTTTAATGTTCTGAGTGAGCAAAACCAGTTTACACATAAACCCATTAATCTCACTATTCCTCAGTAGGCTGGGTGATTGCTCCAACCTCTGCCATGAGTGAAAGCAAGTGCTGGGCAGGAATGAAAGGGCAAATAAATCCTCACCAATACAGCCCTGAGATGAAGTCTGGAAAACCTCCAGCTCCTCAATCAGCACATCCACAGCCCTGATTTACTCCAACTACTTTGAGCTAAACAGATTTCTTATTATTTGATTTGAAAAGGTACCTGACTGATGGATGGGGGCAGGAGCTGATGGTATTAATGATCCCAAATCCTGCTGGTGGAGCCACATCTCCCTCTCCATTTAGAAATGGAGTCTCCCAACACAAACGGGCTCAGTGGGGATGAAAAGAGGAGTCAGACTGCTGTGAGGGAGCAGAGTTCTACCTCAGGAAAAAAGTGGTGATTTCCAGATGGATTAAATATGCCCAAGTTTATGTAGAACAGCAGCAAAGCCCTGGGCTGGGTGGTGATACCCAAACTGGTCCATTCACAGGGAAAACAAGCTCCTTGTTTCCCTACCAATAAATCCATGACCAGGAGGGTGTTTGTGCCTGAAGCATTGGCCATCCAGGAGCAACAGAGGAGACAAGTGAGTCTCCTGCAGGTAAATGTTGCCTGAGCAGAAACTGCATCTCCAGACAGCCCAGCTCCTCCAGGATTCTGCACATGGCTCATCACTTAGGGATGGGATCAGAGAGAAAATGAAATGCTGCTCCTGGCTCCAGTCTTTCTCAGCAGCACAAGGGGAGGCAGAGCCACTGCTGTGCCTGAGGGACAAGCACAGAGCACCTGCACTGGTGGCTTGGCCTGTCACAGGAAGGGCTGTGGAACAAAGGAAACAACAGAAAGCTCAGGAGTTACCAAAACTCTGCTTGCTCACCCTGTGGTCCTGGAAATTATGAAACACAAGGATTTTGGGGGGCTCAAAAGGGTGAACTCCAGAACAAACCACTGGCATAATTCATCCCCACTTGAGTTCACAGACCCTGATGTGCAGAATACCAACATGTTTGCTATGAATTAACCAAACACACCAAAATATAAAGTCCTGCTGATGCTTCTACCCTGACAGCTTCTGCCCTCATATGGCACCTCATTACAATTAGCAACGGTGCAATTAAGTCCTTACTCACACACAATTTGCACTGTGACAAAGGACAATTTTGCTCAAATAAAGATTTCAGTGTTTGGCTTGCAGGTTGTACATGTCATGTGAACATGTCTGGGTGACTTGCTGCTCTAATTGCAATTCTCCCCAGGAAAATGGTGTCCCTTCCATGGAAAATGGCAATAAATCACATCCACATATTCCTGTCATGTGTGTTGAAGGGAAAGAATTCTTGGTACAATAATATTGGTTTGACTTCACATGCTTCCCTTCCTCTCCTGTCTTTTATGTGCCACTTACATCAGGAGCAAAGCACATGGAACAATCTCTTCAGGTGTTTAATGTGTAAGAAAACCCACAGTGTGAGAGGGAGACTCTTCATAGACACGTATATTTTGTGTACAGACCTTATCAAACACAAGAGAACTCAAAAATACATGGCTATACAATCTTTCTGTGCAGTGTTTTTATCAGGTTTTCTATTAAATAACATCTAAAAATCACAAAAAGAACTAAACATTATATATTGAGTTGGCATTTTATGAAGGAAAGCATAAATATCAGACTTCAATGCCCCAGGTACAAAATGACTTTTTGTGAAAAAAAATCCATTACAATTACACAAGAAAATAAGGAATAAAAATGAGGCAGCACTGGAAGGGGGACACATAGAGAGGATCTCCCTTAACTGAAAATCCCACCACCAGTGGACATTTCCTGGGGACAAAGGGCCAGAAAACCTCTGTGTGCAGTGAGTTAGAAACTTTCCTTACACCACTTACAAAAACTATTTCTATCCCCAAAAACAGATGAGTAAAAAAACCCTGAAGATAAATTTAAAACCCTACAAAAATTCCTGCAGGATCCGTTGCTGGGAATCCCACAGTTGCTCCCAGGGACTGGCAGAGTGCTGGGAACAGCCTGAACTGGGATTTGGAGGCAGGCACTGACTGCACCAGCACTTTGTGACTGTGATGGATGCACAGGGAGAATTTCACTGACAGGTTTGCAATCTGCTGGATTTCCTGCATTTCTGACAGGCAGACAAACCCTGAGCCTGCCCTGCTCCCAGAATTCCAGCCGTGATCCAGGGGCAGCCCCGTCCTGCACAGACCAATCCCTGCCATTTCCAAGGAAATGTCATTTGGAGATGCAGAAAATCTCTTCCCTAGAGGCTGAGATGGTGCCAGCACTGCCTGGAATGGCATCTCAGAGCCTCACAGAATCCCAGAAGGGTTTGGCTTGGAAGGGACCCCAAGGATCACGCCCTGCCAGGAACATGTTCCACTGGAAGGTTCCACTTCCACCTTCTGTTTGCCCAAGATCTGCAGGCAAAGCCAAGCACTGTATCCAATGTGTTGGAGCAGATCCCCTGAGATCTCCCCAGCTCCCATTTCCACACCATCCCACACTTTGGCAGCACCTTCTTTTCCTCCCTTTTTTTTGCTTCTCAGAAACAAAAGAAAAATCCTTATGATTTTGGCTGCTAAAAGAATTAATGCTGCTCCTAATTCTGGAAGTGCAACCAGAGAGGAGGAGAACAGGCAGCCTGGGATGGTGGGAAGTGTCCCTGCCCACAGCAGGGGTGGCACTGGATGGGCTTTGAGGTCCTTTGTGGGATTCCCAGTGTCCCAGAACAGAGCTGGGACAAAGAGGGTCACTGAATGTTCCAGGCAGTCCAGTGGCAGAGTCAGGATATTCCACACATCCCATATCCCAGGTTCATGTGCCCACAGAGGGAGGCCGTGGCAGTGACCAAAGTCTGGCTCTCCTGAGCTGCTCCAAATCCTGACTTTTTAAATCTTAAAGTGTTTAATTCCATTTTTGATGACAGGCAATGCTCCTGTTCAGACACAAAGCAAAAGCTTCAATTCCACAGGCAATCCAGGCTGTCACAGGCATGAACACCCAAAACTCTGCAACTAGGAGTGCATTCAAATTCACCCCAAATTGCTGTGGAACCCTCTGACAAACATCAGTCAGCTCCCCCAGGAGGAGATCAGGGCCCAGCCTCCCTGTCCTTTGGCACCCTGCCTTTCTCCTGGTTTCAGGTCACTTCAAGACAGAAACAGTCATTATCTTTTCAATATAAAAGTTTCTAAGTGGTTCCAATATGTCCAATTATCCACCCCTGGCATCCCCTCCTGGGAAGAGTCTCAGTGGAGAAGGATCTGTCATTAGAACCCTGTGACACTGATGGAACAGCTCAACAAAACACCCCGTGCTTTTTCATGGTGAACCACCTGATTTTCTGCTTCAATTAGACAAAAAGCATCAAAGAAGTGAAGCATTAATTAGCAAAAGCATCTGCTGTGTGTGCCCATGGCGGAGGAGGGAAGCAAACCCCCCTTGCTGTGAAAGCTCAGGGGGAGGATTTTTGCCCCTTCTCCCGTTTCCCGAGGCAGGGGGTCAGCCCAGCTGACAGCAGGTTGTCATTCCTGCCCCAGGGAAGGAGAGAAAAGCTTTGCTCTGGGTCATGCACAGACACAACCAACCCAGGATGGAAGAGAGGTCCCTGCAAGGCAGGGCTGCCTGTGCTCCCACCACTCCAGAGACCCTCAATCCAGCAATAAACCCTGGAATGCTTTGGGTTGGAAGGACCTCAAAGCTCATCCTGGGCAGGGACACCTCCCACTCCCCCCAGGTGGCTCCAGCCTGGCCTTGGACATTCCAGGGATAACTAAACCATCTCATTTCACAAGGGAACAGTTTCCTTTGCACGGTCTGGGGGGGGCTTGGGGTCTTTTTGAAGGCAGAGAATGAAAAACTTGGATGCAATTTCCAGCCCTTTCCCTGAGCTGCTCTTGGGGAAGCTCAGTAAAACCTGCTGCTCTCTGCAGTCCCACTGACACATCTTCCATCTGCCCTGGATCAGTCCTGAATATCTAAATGAACCTTTCCATGGAATATAAATGGGAACTAGCACTGGCTTAGCTCAAACACCTGCTTTTGTTTAATCTTGGCAGTGGGGGTTGATACAGGAAAACTGATTTCAGGACAATTTGAACAGATAAGGTGGAATCCTGCAAACTCAGTTCTGCAAAACTCTCTCCAGACATCAAACTATTCAAATTCCTAATTAGCTTCAAATAGAACCAGGATAGGAAAATGTCCCAGACCTTCCCCATTTGCTGTGAGCAGGTCAGAGTCAGGAACTTACTGGTGCTGGGGAGAAACCACCAGGATTACCTTCCATTTTTCTCCAGTTAAATCCCCCTCAGCTTTCACTGGAAGTTGCATTTAATATAAAATACACCCTGTGTTCAGCACCACGAAGCCCGTGGTGCTTCTGGTGGCTATTTAATTACCTAATTTCTGGTGCTTTTCTCTGCAGTGACAGCCTGAACTTAAGTGGCACACTCTTTGTACAGTCCTACTTCCAACAAAAGGCACAAAAATGCCATTTGCTGCTGCTCTGGAGCTGCAGTGAGTGCAGGGAACAGATATTGGTCGAAATGCACTTGACTGGAGGAGCAGCAGGCCCAGGGAATTGCTCTCCCTTCAGGCACTAATTACCAGTGTCTCCACTGGCCTCCTCCACTCTTCACATTCCCTGACGTTTCAGCACTTCCCTTGACTGGGAGCAACCACCCCAGAAGGAGATTTTTTTTGGCAGTAATTGGGAATCAAACTCACTAGCATGGACTGCAATCATTTGGAAAATTCAAGACACTTTTTGGATGTCTGATAAGACTCCCTTGCTGCCTCTAAAGGTTATTGTGCATTTAATGAGTCTTTGTAGGCTTAAGGAAAGTGAAAATAAATTTAAAAAATGACAAATTTCATAACATCAGGAGCATCAAGACTTTGGGCAGGAAATGCTGGTTTCTGGGCAGGGATGCTGGAGCCTGACTCCTACAGAGATGATCCAAGTGTTAAGGCAGTAGGACAATCCATACATTTTGGATTTTAAGGTCCACAGTGTGATTATTTTGGGGCTAGAAAAGGATTCTCTCCTTTTCAGGCCCCACTTTAAAAGGAGTGGTGATTAATCTTAGAACAACGGGATTTTTGGTAAATTATTTAAAAAAAAAAGGAGATAAATACAACAGCCAAATCTATCAGGATTTCAGTATTTCACCTCCTCCTTCCTTCTCCATCTGCACTCCAGTTATTCTGTAGGTTGCTCTTCATGAAACAAAAGGATTTATAGATGTTATTTCCTGAGTCTTGTGAAGCAATAATCCAAGCAGGGAAAATAGAGCAAATCCCATTTTATGTTGCCCTCAATTTTTTCCAGGGAATAACATTGCAGAAATCCAGATCTGTCCCAGCAGAGGATCACGTGCATGAGAAAAACAGCCCTTTGCAACTGGGGGCTGAATAATTCTGTTCAGAAATACACAATATTCCAAACCCCCCCTGGAGGGCCTGGGGCCACTCTGGGATGAAGGGGCACAGTTTGGAGAGGGAAATCTTTCCACACCTCACCTGTTGTGGAAGAAAACACGTTTTGCAGCTCATAACCTACAGAAACAGCTCCAACAGCACAGGTTTTAGAGCCCACAGTGGGGGAAATGGGAAAGTCAAATCTAAATGCTCAAATATCTAATATTTCACTTATTTATTTTAAATAAGACATTTTGAGCCAAATTTTCCCCTGTTTTGATTATTACAGTGTACAGCCTCACTTCTGTGCCAGATTCCTGCAACATTTAACACCCAAATTAATAACAAAGTCTGGCTGTTCATCAGTTCTATGGAGCCAAACTGAGACGTGGCATTTCTTGTGGGCCACATTATGTGAAAAAACCTCCTCCTAAACACATTCTTTTGAATTATTAGTTCATTTCCATTCCTGTGCTAAGGAAAATACCATTAGTAATTTTGACAAGTTGCATGAAGAGCAATAGGAGCTCAGAGAAGCCCAGTGTGAGATGGATTAAGCTCCTCCTTCCCTGAAAATCATTAAAAGGGACCCTGGCAGATGTCAGGGCACCTTTAACTCGATCTTTGAGCTCTGTAGTTCTGTAAGTTCTGTGCTTTGGTTCTGGAGAGGAGCCAGAGGTGCTGGGTGGCAGGTTTGGAGACTCTGCTGGGGAGCAGGACAAAGCCTCTCCAGGGTATGAACCCTCCTGGTCCATCAGCACATTCCCCTGTCCTCCAGCCCCCCAATCCCTTTGGATTTCAGCTCTTTCCCCACTGCCTCCACCTCAGAGACACGAGCCTGCAGCACAGTGCTGGCAAATCCTGCAGCTCTTGATTTGCACACCCTTGGATCCTCCTTATTCCTCACAGGGATCTGCAGCCACACGTGGGAGAGTGTTAGGGAATAACACTCCTAAGTCCTGTGAGGAGCTGAGGGAGCTGGGGGGGCTCCTCCTGGAGCAAAGGAGGCTCAGGGGGCCCCTGGAATTCTCTGCAATCCCTGCCAGGAGGGGGGAGCTGGGGGGGGGTCGGGCTCTGCTCCCAGGGAACAAGGGATGGGATGGGAGGGAACGGCCTCAGGCTGGGCCAGGGCAGGGACAGGGGGCACAGGAGGAGGAATTGGGGCCTGGCAAGGGGGGTCAGGGCTTGGCAGGGGCTGCCCAGGGAGGGGTGGAGTGCCCATCCCTGGAGGTGCCCAGAGGATGATGGAGGTGGCATCAGGGCCAAGCTGGGGATGGGGCACAGCTGGCACGGGATGATCCTGGAGGGCTTTTCCAGCCTCAAAAATTCTGGGGTTCCCTGGGAGTGGGTGTGACACCAGTGAGTCCTGAGCCAGCCCTCAGTGCTGGGGACACCTCTGGGAGATGTGGCACAGCAGAGGCATTTTTTCTGACGGGTTTATGACCTTTGCAGCTCCCCACCTTACAGGATCAGGACCGCGCCACATCTGTTCTCAGATCGAGTGAGATCAGGGCAGAATGATGCTCAAACCACTTGACTTTCAGTGATCAAAGGCCTGCAGGGAAAAAAAACAGACACAGAACTTGGTGTTCACTTGGTGCTCGTGGAGTTTGGGGCTGCAGAGGCTTCGCTGAACACGAAGGAGCCGCAGCCTTTTGTTTGGCCTCTGCGCCTGAGCGACAGCGCGCTGGAAATGTGCTCAGAACACTAGAAACTCCCACAGGGAATTCATTCCGGTCTGAACTGGTCTATAAATAATTCAGTATAATTGACAAGAATCCCATTATAAACAGGGGAGTCATCTTAAGACTTTCAGGTGGAATTTAAAGCGCAGGTCTCACCCGCTCTGGTGTGGTCGATACCGAAGTCACCCCCAACACCCAGCGAGCACAGAACAAAAGAAAAGGCAGATGAAAAGGAGCAGCTGGTGCCTGAGCTCAGTGAAGTGTGAAACGAAGCAGTTAAATGTTTGCCACTGCAGTGGTTTGTGCTCTCAGGTTTTGTGCATTGCCCACGAGCCACCAGGGCTGGAGCCACGAGCCAAGGAGCTGCAGAAATGGCAGCTTCGGTTTTTTATTTGGCTTCAGAGCTTGTTCATCATTTTAAACATTTTTCACCTTGAAACAGTGGGATGAATCAAGAGCCCCTGATGCCCAGGGATGACAAAGAGCCCCGTGTCCCCAGGGAACTGAGCAGCTGCGGACTCTGCATTCCTGGGCTGTGAAGCAGTTCATTAACAAACCCCAAGGTTTTCACAGCAGTTGTTCCTTTGCCCGAGTTAATGGGGCACAGGATCCCACAATATCCTGCACGCCAGCCCCGTGGCCAAGCCCTGCTCTGAATTCCCTGCTGATCTCTTCCCACCTCAACGCTGCAACCAATTCCACTGGTGCAATGCACCCATCCCATCTTTTAGCTCTTGGCTCCTCTCCCCTCTCTGACTTTACACAAACCACTCATTTATTAGTCCTCTGCTGGGTGGAACAGCAACATTTCTACCTCTTAGTAATATTGCACATTTATAACAAGAGTTATAATCATATCTTATAATGCTCAATGTATTTACAAATACAGGAAATACATCTTTTCATTAAAACGTCCTTGGGACCCACCTCGAATCTCGGTTCTATTTTATCTATTTAAGTTGCTTTGTTTGATGATGTAGAAATACATTTCCACATGAATCATTTCAATATAAAATTTGGAAGAAAGTTAATTGAAGGTCATTAGTTTTTTCTATCCTCCACCCCTCCCTTTCTTCCATAATTTGAAGGACCTCCACTATCTATCAGCATGGGGGGAAATAAGACAATTTTGTTAAAGCTGACAGAATTAGCAAGAGATAAGTAAAGGTTAAATGTCAGGATGGAGACTGAAGGCTTAATCTTCCTCCAGCAGCAGAGCAAAAAGAAGGGAAAAGAGGTAGATTCCATCAAAAAGGGGACAAAAAGGAATTTGGCATCAAAAATACTCTTGCAAATTAAAATAGATTCGGATCTTGATCAAAGATGATAAGGTTTCCAGTTAATTATGATGGTATCAGACTGTTTTCGCAATGGGTTAAACCAACAAGAGGAAGCAAAATCAGTTCCTTTGGAAAGAGCCAAACTGTGCAGTGTGAGCTCGTGGGGGCTGAGAGGAGCAAACAGCTGGAAAGGAGCCCCAAACCAGGCAGGAAATGCCAGAGGGATCTGGGTTGGAAGGGACCTCAAAGCTCATCCCATTCCAGCTGCCATGGGCAGGGACACCTTCACTCCAACCTGCCCTGGAACTGCACATCAGCAAAGCCCAAGAAAGAGCAGCTGAAAGAGGCTGGAAATACAGTTGTTTGGAAGGGCTTCTGTCCCACAGAGCAATCTGCAGATATTGCAGGCTATAACGAGGTACAGTTAATTTTAAAGTCTAAAGAAAGCACAAAAGAAGCTGAAATATAAAGCAAGGGAATCGTTTCTCTCAGTAAGATCCAAGTGAAAACAGTTACTGAAGCTGAGAAATAAAAGGTTACAGGAGAGTCCTTGAATAAGCAGACAGAAAATGCCAGAAGGAAAGGATACAACAACGTCCCCTTTCTAAAAACACACAAGTGGGATCGAAGTCCTGCTATTGCTGACAATAAATCTGGTGCTGAGGAGGCTGAGCAGGCTCAGCATTCCAGTGCCTGCTGGTTTGTCACAGAGAAGGCACCAAGATGATTAGAAACATAAATATGGATAGAATTTAATGGGTCATCAGAAACTGTTTTCAAGAAGTAAAAATATTTCCAATTCAAGTGTTTTCATTCCACCAATGTGCCTTTTTTAGACAGTGCAGCTCACCAGCACTTCTTGGCCAATGCTGGGCAAGACATGAGAATATCCTACCAACCCATATTTTTATATTCAATAAGTCGTTCACATGCATAAATTATAGATAAAAATACACAAAGAAATTCCTGTGTCATCAACTTGTATTTTATATTCCTCTAAAGGGGAAGGTTTTTATAGAATTTCCAGCCCAGACAAGTGCTAGAATCCCAGGACAGCTGTCTGTCCTCTCTGTTTCACACTACCCTTAAATAGTATTTTATTTGGATACCATATGCTTCAACCTCTCTGTCTGCCACCCTCAGATTTCACTTTCTGAGCTGCAGAAAATAATATGCTAAAGAGCAAGAAGTGTGGTGGTAAAACCACGTTCGAAGTCTCTCTCTGGAGCAGAGCAATGCTGGATTAAAAGCACACCTCAAAGAGCCTTCATTTTGCAGCCTGTAACCCAAACCCCCCCATCACAGGGGGAACACATTAAGCCTCATTACACTGATGTCCTTCAAAGAAAAAGAGGTCTAAATGCAGCCTGAAAAATATCATTACTGATACTCTGCTTTTCCTGCTGCCATGCACAGGGCTGGGAAACTTCATCATCTGGGACTTCATCCTCTAATGCTGAGGGTGGAACAGGCTGAACTTGTCCAAACTATCAGGTTCAAAGAGAGAAGGCAACGTGGAGCCCTCCTTAAAGGAATGTGCTGTGGATAAGGGGCACCCCAAAGGAAAGCTGGTGTGTTGCCAGTTATGATGAGTAACTCATCTGCAGCACTGGGAACCCCCTCATTCCCACTTGGCCTTGGATTCCTCCCCAGGACACCTGGCAGGGCACTGGGAGCCAAACCAAACAGCTCTGGGGACCCCAACACAAGGAAGAGTTTGACACATTGGGGCGAGTCCAGAGGAGGCCACGAGATGCTCCAAGCTGGGAGCCAGGCTGGGAGAGCTGGGAATGGTCACCTGGAGAGGACAAGGATCCAGGGAGAGCTTGGAGCCCCTTGCAGAGCCTGAAGGGGCTCCAGGAGAGCTGGAGAGGGACTGGGGCCAAGGATGGGAGGGACAGGACACAGGGAATGGCTTCCCACTGCCAGAGGGCAGGAGAGATGGGATCTTGGGCAGGAATTGTGAGGGTGGGGGGGCCCTGGCACAGAGAAGCTGTGGCTGCCCCATCCCAGCTTTCACCTCCCAGTCCCAGGCCCTCATTCAAGCACCCCCCATCCTTCCCCACTGTCCTCAGAGCTCCAGGTCTGACCAGGGAACTCCCTCTTCTGTTGGAGTGGCTGGAATGGCATTAGGGCTGCAGTGCTGACCAGGACCCAGAGACACTCACAGAGCAACACCAGTTCAGCAGGGTCTTGCAGCAAGGCAAGATCAAGCACTTGAAACGTCTGTGAAACTGGGAGAACACGATTAAACTCAGCACTGCCCCTTTCTCAGCAATACAGTGGAAATCTCTCAGCACAAAGATAACTTCTCTCAAAAGCTTTATCAGAAGAAAAAGGAGTTCCCTTGTGTGCAGCTCTCTCACAACCTTATCTGCCTCTGGGAAGCACAGATTAGGTGGATGCCTGTCCTACCCCACATCCAGCTTCAGCGCTTTTGCCAGGAGTCAGGATCCCACGGGCTCACACTCCATTATCCCAGGGCAGGCAGTGTGAGCCTGGCCAGTAACTACCATTCCCAGAAGGTGCCCCAGTTCAGGCTGGTTTCCCAGTTCTGCAGCCCCCACCAGTGCCAAGCACACCTGGAGCATGGCCAGGGACCCCCCACTCGTGGGGCTCCTCCTGTAACATCCCCTGGCACAAATGCCCTGAGCCCAGCAGAAGGTTTTTGACTTCATCCCTGGAACTGGCTGGAGTTTGGTGCAAGATCTCACCTCCAGAAATAGTTCCTGCAGCTCAGGCAGTTCCTTGGCTTCCCAGGCTGGTTGGCAGTGGATCAGCTACCACTGCTGTGAGGAGCAAGGACTGGGTGGTGGGTGAGTTCATTGGGCAGGGAAGGAGCTGAAGCACCATACAGGTCCGGGCCAGGATTCCTTGGGAATTCACAGTTCCATCTGTGAAGTGCCAGGGTGGGCTCAGCCCATGTGGGAGCACTCCCAGCTCCAGGGCACCCACCTTCCAGGGAGCCTGTAGGGAATCCTGGACCCTCTGCACTGGTGCATCTGTTCCCTAAATACAGAGAAACCTCAGCCCTCTGGGCTGCCTGGAATTTATCAGCCACACAGTAATTCCCCCTGTTTTCACAAAATCCTGGGATATGAATATCCTCTTCTTCATATTCTCTGAAAATGAGAAAGACTGTCTTTCTAAATTATTCATAACATTATTATCATTAAAAGACAAAGTGCCATCTAATGAAATAAGGTTTTTAAAGTCTGATTGCAGTGAAACCAGAATGCCATGGTTTGTAAAACATCTGTCTCTTTTAGCCTTGCTGAATTCAAGAGAGATGAGCCTGAAACCACACTGGTAGCTCAGGAGAAAACTCCTCTCTGATACACCAATCAATACCTGATTTAATTGTGCTTTATTGCTGCTTTTGCTTCAGTCTGGGGTCAGCAAAGACCTTGAGAACATTCCATTTGCTATCTTCCCAAGTCACATTCCCTCAACGTGCACCTGATTTTAATTCCAACCTTCAAGTTTCCTGCAGCTGCAGGACAACAGGGAGGCTGATGGAGCGAGCAGGGAATGAGACAACTTGTTCTCCTTGGCAGGTCTGTCCTCCAAGAGCAGCTTTGGAAGGTGCAGAAGAACAGGAAGGAAAGAGCTGAGGTCCAAGTGTGTGTTCCATGGAGGGGCTCGGACTCAGGCCAGGGTTATCCTGCAGAATCCATGGCTTGGGACCATCTCAGAACAGGGACAGGGAGGCTGGAGGTGCTGAAGGGCTGGAGCCCAGGAAAGGCTGAGGGAGCTGGGGCTGTTCAGCCTGGAGGAGACACAGAGAGGGGACCTCAAGGAGTTCCAGCTGGACATGAGGGAGAGCTGCTTTGCTGTGCAGTGACTGAACAGAGACCAGAGAGGGTGTGGAGTCTGCTCATGGGAGGTATTCCAGGATTATCTGGGCCCCATCCTGTTTCCTGTGCTCTGCTGGATCAGATCCCTTCCAGTGGTCCCTTCCAGCCTGACCCATCCTGTGATTATTATAAATTATAAGGAAAAAACAGACTAGAAAATGCAGTATTTCATCACTACTACATTCATTTTTTTTATCTTTTTTTAAACTTTATTCACCAAGCTTTGAGTTTCATCAGACACTGTTTCAAGGCTGAGCAATCATTTTTCTCATGGCCCAGTAACAGATCCATTTCTATAATAAAATAACTGCAGTTCAATGAGAATCAGCAAGAATTGGGAACTGGAAGTGACCACGTTATTTGGAAATGAACTGCTGATTTTTAGTCTCCCTGGGTCTCTAAGGAAACACTCAATTTTTAGAGTATTTACTTAAAGTCTTTTTAAAAGATGAACTGGATTTTATCTTGGAGGTTGGAAATGTTCTTTAAAGCTCGATGGAAGGCACTGATGACAAACCATGGTTTAGCCTGAGGTGATGCATTTATCCAGCCTTCTTTCCCCCAGATCTTGTTGGCACAGAGCTGAAATGGAGCCTCCCCTCTCTGTCCTTCTGGGCTGCTCCCATTTGTTCTGCATGTGGAGACCAAGTGCTCTGCACTGCCTTCCACCAGCACTCCTTCAGCCCTGCTCCATCAGATGTAATGTCTTCCAGGGGAAAATCCATCCAGGATACACCCAGCCCTTCCTCCTGAGCCTGGAAAAACTACCACTCATTTGCCATTTGATCCCACCTTTCACTGGTGAGGAAATAATTCCATTGCAGAACTTGTAGACAGGCATTTCTTTTTCCAGTTCTATAAAGAGAAGGAGTTTAGAAATTAAGTAAAGATATCAGAAGATCCCAAAAACATGAAAAAAAAGGCACCTGCAGAATTGTGTGGCAAGATAAACCTACCCAGGAGTGTTTGTTATTCCTCAGTAAACAGACATGCTGGAAGCAAAATTACTGCTTTGTGCAAACAGCAGAGGGTTTGTTTAGTAAACTGAAAGCAAAATAGACAAATTTGCCTCGGGTTTCTGTGAATGTTCACCTGAGTCCTCATGTGCATCTCCCTCAGGAATGTCCTGCCCAGCCAGGAGAGCAGGGGCTGAGGTCCCACACACCCCATCTCCTGCAGCAGAACTGAACATCCATCCCCAAGGCACCAAAATCGCCCCTTGTACTTTCTCTTCCTGTTTACTGGCCATAAAAAAATAATTGCTGTATTTCAAGAAGCATTTTGCTCCATTCTGCACTAATGGTGAATTCCCCACACTCAGAAAAGCTCTTCCAAAAGATCAGTTTTACAGCTGGAACTGAGAAAAGGATGAAGAACAATCACTCTGCTCAAGGCACTGCTGCAGAACGAGGAGCTGGATTCAGCAAAGCTCCAAATTCAAGAGATGATTTGAACTCTCCAAGGAACCTCCCACGATTCTGGATGTTAAAGAAATCCTCTACTGAACTCTATGGTCCTTGCTCACCCAGCACCACCCACAGCCCTCTGAGAGGGCTGCACAAAATGCACCAAATTCCATCACCCCAGCAGGTCCTGCATGGACCAGGCAAGGAAACTCCTCCTGGACACCCCTGCCTGCTCCTGAGAGGCCACAGCTCTCCCTGTCCCTCCGAGAGGAGACAGTGAGCTGACACAGAGCCAGCTGAGCTGTGGGTAGGGGGCTTTGAAGTCTCCCCAGCCCACCTGGGACACTCCTCCTTCCCACAGCACCTCAGCCAAGGCTTGTTGTCGGTGAGCAGAAGGTTTTAGTGCTGCACTCGACAGACATGAAGTGTTGCAATAGTTACTGAGCTCCTCAGTTGTGCTTACAATCTGCTGCCATATTCATCTCACCCCATAATTAGCTGCCTGGGGGAAGCATGTTATTATTCAGAGGACCAAGGTGAAAGGAAAAATAGCTGCAGAGGTATGAAACTCATGATTTATCTCCCTTTCCAAACAGAAGGTGAAGCAAGGCACGTCCTTTGCTCCGTTGTCCACCTTGGACAATTTTGCTGTGCACATGGCAATGTGCAGAACTGAGAGATGAACTGCTGAGCTGAAACAGTCCTGCAGAAAATCAAAACTACTTATTTCTGATACAAGAGAACAGCATGAAAACCCTGCACTTAAAGATCTCCACCAGTGAGCTCTAAAGGGGCTGGAGGTGCTCTACAATATTTATGAGTGCAAGATATATACTATAGATTAATTCATAAATTCTCCATCCATAATTTATAGTCTATTTACAGAGTGAAACAGTCATCACACAGCAACCACCACAAATGCATTCACTTAAACTTGAGGGCATCTGTAATTCCTGCTCAGAAATCAGAGCCCATAATAAACCAGTCACAGGCCACGACAAGGTGGCTAAAAGGCACAGGAAGAGAAAGGAAATGCATTTTTAAGGCAGCTGATGTGCTATAAATTTTTAATGCTCTATAAAATGTTTCATTTAGTTATATTTATATAGTATTAACTACATTGTTCCAGTTCAGGGTAAGAATTGAGTCTTAACTCGTGTTTTACAGAGCACTTAGTTTTTCTTGCCTGCACTTTATCCTCACACTCACACCCTACATGCTGTGGCACAACAAATCTGTATTAAAGGAGCATCATTTCTCCATTTCCTCAAAAATCCCAGACTCCCACACTGGTTTGGGTTGGAAGGACCTTAAAGCCCATCCAGTGCCACCCCTGCCCTGGGCAGGGACACCTCCCACTGTCCCAGGGGGCTCCAACCTGGCCTGGGACACTCCCAGGGATGGGGCAGCCACAGCTTCTCTGGGGAATCCATTCCAGTCCCTCCCCACCTTCACAGCCAGGAATTCTTTCCCAATATCTCACCTAAACCTCTCTCTTTTTTAGGTCTCATGGCCAATAACTTTGATGGCTTTAGTCTGAACACACACAGATTTCAGGCACAGGTCACACACCTGGGTATGACTTCAGACCCCCAGATAAACACCCTTAGGCGTGTGTTTGCACCCTAGAAAGCAAAGCAGGATCTGCTGCTCTCCGAGACTCCTCCAGTTCCCACACACTGGAGGGACACAGAATTCCCTGGCTCCAGCTCGAGGTGTCTCTGCTGCAGAGCAATTAAACAATCAGCCCTGTAGTTACACATCACTGTTTCCCCAAAACTAGGCTGTGAGATCAAAGCCTTGACTGCTCTGCTATTTTCTTACTGAATTTATTCTAAAGTTCCAGCACAGGAACAGGGAACAGCTTTTAAGGAATGTGGATGATGTGCTCCCTCCTGCCTTAGTTAAAGGGAAAAAATCCTGGAGGATCTTGTTATCAGCCAGCTTGTCCCCATCAGTAAAAAAGCAGGTTAAAAGCAGTGGTGTTGCCATGAATCACGAGGCCCAAGGCACACTTTTTGGGCTTGGGTGGAATTTCTGCAATAGAAGATGTTGTGTTCAGAGCCCATTCCTGAACTGAGCACTGGATGGTGGGGTTTGTTCTGTAAAAGCCTTCGTGGTGTTCTCTGCACCCATACAAAGAGTTTTTAATTGCTATTTAATATTAATGCAGTTTTCTGAATTGGTGAAAAGAGGTGTTTTTTAATTATTTTTTTTTAAAAAGTCCACATCAGCTTCAAAGTTTGAGCTATAAATAGGAGTGTGTTGGAGACAGACATAGCCAGGAGCTATTGCAGGGTGCATTTTATCCTCTACACAAGCCTGAAAATCTCTCAACATCTAAGATGCCCCAATTCTAGCAGGGGATCCTCAGCAACCTGTGCTGACCCCCCCAAACCCTGGGAGAGCTGCTTTGTCACTTCCTTGATGAGCTGCATCATTCAGATTTTGGGTTAAGAAGTTTCAGTTAATGAGGAGGCTACAATTTATTTAACTCAGCTGTATTTCAATCATTTTCCCTGTCACTTGGGCCATGTTTGACAGCAGATCAACTGCTCCTGGGTAATACCAGATTTGCTGGGATCATAAATCTTCCAGCAGGGCATTTTTCTTTCTCCTGATGACATTTTAATTGACTTCTGTGGACAAAGCTCATTTTATGTATTTCAGCTTTAATTGCTGATCACTTTCCTGGATTTCTTTAACACAATCATATTTAGCATTAGGTTATTTAAGGAGATTAGTGGGTCTTACCATTGAGAACCACGCTCCCAGTCACAATGGAAATACACTGAGTGGTAGGAATTGGTTGAGCAAGAACTCTGCAAGTCCTTCTGAATGTGTTCTCTGGGCCTGTGTCACACAGTTCCACAGATGGGAGCCCAAGGATTATGTGAAAGAGCAGATCTGACACTGCTGAATGTATGAAAAGGACTCGCCTCCACCTCCAAAATCTGTAATTATGGTGATTTGCATTAATCCTTAGAAAGAAACAGAAATCCCTAAAGGAAACAGAAAAAGCAGATTAGGAGCAATATTCTGTTGACAGTACTGCAAATGATTCATGTCAATTAAGATAATTCCTGTGCTCTCATGAAAGCAGCTCCCTCTCCATCACTTCAGAAGAGGGAGCACTGACCCAAAGCCACGCAGTCCCATTGCTCAGAAAAGAAGAGCCTCTCTTCAAGTTTCTCCAGTGCAAAGCCTGTGCCGTTCCAGGGAGCTCCAAAAGCCACCGGGCAGCCCCAGCAGCCGAGTCGTGTTTCCTCCCAGCTGCAGATGCAGAAAGCGCTGGATGTTTGGTGGGGGAGCAGCTGCTCCTGCCCCCCCCCAGCAGCACCCACTGCTGGGCTCGCAGAGGCTCCGGGAGCTGCAGGCACAGCCCGAGTCCTGCAGGAGCAGCTCCGGGAATGTTCCTGGCAATTGATGGCTCATTCTGCAAGGGGAGGCAGAAAAGCCATCCTTAGCACACCTTGCTGTTCTTCCAGGCTGCCTCGTTAAGGAACATGCTCAGCTCTCATTTTCTGGTTCCCTGGTGGTGCCTCAGGAGACTGAACTTTCCCACCTATCAGAGGCTTTAATTTGCCCCCAGACAGCAGCAGAGCCTAATGCTGAGCTACAAAACACGGCTTGGAAGAAAGAGCTGTGCCAGCTGATAAAATCCTGCCTGTGAACGTGGCCCAGGTTGGGATAACATCTCCAAAAGCAGGGGCAGACAGATGCTGAATGAAGGCATCCAGCAGCTGTGTCAGCAAATGAACACGATGTCCTGGGCCAGGATTCACCTTTCAGAAGATGTTTGAGCCATAGAATCCCAGACTGGGTTGGGTTGGAAGGGACCTCAAAGCCCATCCAGTGCCACCCCTGCCCTGGGCAGGGACACCTCCCACTGTCCCAGGGGGCTCCAACCTGGCCCTGGACACTCCCAGGGATGGGGCATCCCCCTCCCAGGCTAAAATCTGCTCATAACTGAACCTCAGGAGGATTCCCTGGGAAAGTGCTCAGTAATGTTTGTCTCAAGGAGAACTGACTAAGGGAAATTACAGATACAATGCCAGAATGTTTAATTGGCACATTGTTAGAACAACATTAACTGCCAGCTCTGAATAAATTAGCACAGCCAACAAGCTGAGGACTCACATGCATGTTCATGTACCTCACACTGACTCTTTGATTATTCATAAAGCAAATAAATTATTTTCAGACCTGTTTCCTCTGTTTCATTGTCCTTGTGGCTCTGAAATACGAGTCAACATTTCTCCCTTTTAAATTCAAGTCTCCCAAGCATTGGTAATTCAGCTGGGTTTTTTCCTTCTATGGAAGTACAAGATGGGGAGAGGAATCATTTTCTCACCTGTAAGGTCTGCAAGATTTGTAAAACCTAAACCCTGAAAGCTTCAGCGACACAAACAACACCTTCCCCAAGGAGGAGGAAGCCCCTGCTGGTGTCAGTTTAAGGCACAGTGGTGGATTTAAATATGGTATTTCAAGATGGTGGGTTTAAATCCACACAAATAAAATCTAAATAACCACAGTGTGGCTTGGCTCAATTTAATTCCACCCCAAAAGGTCCATCAGAACAGCTTTGTTCCTGTCACAGGTATCTCCACACTCTCCCCTTCCCTCCAGTTCCCCCTTTCAGTCCCACTCACAAACACTATTCTTAGCCAGAGCAAATGTCAGTGTACAAATAAAATTAAAAATGCCATTAACATTACCAGATATAATGAGATGTTTAATTACCCTTGAAAGCAGGCCTTGTGAAGAGCCAATAACCTTGAAAGGGCTTTTGTTTCCAATCCAGTTCCCACCAGCCACAATTCCAGCCTGCACTGGGACACAGGGCAAGGAGAACATCCTGCCAAAGACTCCTGGGAATGCTGGAGACACCTCAGCTCTTGTTGAACCTCCCGCTGTCCCAGGTGGCTCCAACCTCCCTGGACACTCCCAGGGATGCTCCTCTGGGAATTGCACTCCTGGGCACAGCAGGAGCAGGATTGTGGTGCTGGAAATGCTGGAAACAGAGCAGAGCTCCAGGAAATGGGGCCATCTCTCCTTGATTTCTCCATGGTTTGCAGATTCAAGCCCTGGCACCAGGTCTGGGTTTATTTACACTGATGGAAACGCAGCTGGACTTGGACTCGGGGGAGTTGCTCTGAATTCAGGAACTTGAGAGGCTGGAACACAAAATCCTTCTTTGTTAATAATATTTCCTGAAGGTTAAAGACAGTGAGAGCTGCTCTTTCAGAGAGTTGCTTAGCTAAAAAAAAAAACAAAAAAACAAAACCAACCCCCCTCCCCAAAAAAACCCACAACAAAAACCCCAAAACACAAAAAAAATCCCTGCACAGACTTTTTGCCCAAATTCACACCATGATTTTTCATACAGGAGAAGCTATTTATATGTCATTATTACTTTTTTTTTCTGGACAAAATCAACTCGAAGAAAATTTTGATTAATTTACAGTTTGATGCATAAAAAGTGAGCTTGTGAAATTACCAGAAGAGGTAAATAAATGATTCATGTGGGTTGGTTTTGCATGAATAAATTATTTGTTCCTTTGCCGTGTTCCATCTGATAGAAGAATGCAAAATTAATGCCATTCTATGCAAATAGAAAGCCTTTTATAAAATTCTGACCTAATTATAGGTGTTTGCTAAGGAACACACACTTGAGTTCTCAGGGGAAAAAAAAAAATTCTTGATGCCACATTAGTGTCGTGGAAGGAAAGATTCAAACAATAAAATATGTCATTCAGGGATTATTAATAGAGAGAAATACATATTTCTGTCTTCCTAAAGCATTTTCTTCCTGTTGGAGAGGAGATAAATTGGTCCCCAAAATACCACATCCCTCCAGCTAATGCTGAAGAGAGCCCAGGACTCCAAAGAAATCACAGCAGATCAGGCCAAGATGTATTTCCCAGCAGATTTTCATTAATGCCAGTAAAAGAGCTGGCACTGAACTGATGTGGTAGCCAAGGAAACAGAGGCACCTGACAGGGGTTGTCCCCCTGCAGAGGCAGCACAGCTCAGCACTTGGGGCCAGTCCTGCACCAGCTCAGGCCAAAGGAATTGTGCAACCACTGGCCTGACTGACAAGGAGCTTTCCATAAGAATTGCTCAGAAAATAATAAAAAATCTCTATACAGCCACCACTTGAAACCACAAAAATCATCCTGCCCAGAGAAGCTGTGGCTGCCCCATCCCTGGGAGTGCCCAAGGCCAGGTTGGAGCCCCCTGGGACAGTGGGAGGTGTCCCTGTCCAGGGCAGGGGTGGCACTGGATGGGCTTTGAGGTCCCTTCCAACCCAAACCAGTCTGGAATGTCTCTGGCTGAGATGTTTTTTAGATTTTACACTTTCCCTCTTTAAGTCTAAAACCTCAGAAATTCCATTAACAGGATTTCATCAGAGTAACTGTCCAACAACTTTGGTAAAAATAGCCATGAATCATCACAAGGATTTAGACACAAGTAAAAATCACCAAACTAAAAACTGTGTGAATATGAAGATAAAAAGACCATTCCAACCCTAAAGATTACTCTTAATCTTTTACCTTTGAAGGGAAAGGAAAGCACATGGTGAAGCTGAGGAGGAGATGGGCAGGAACCAGAACGAGAGAAGAAAATTTGTGCTCTCAACACAAAAATTCTCCAGCAATTATTCTTCAGACATTGAAATTACAACACACAAAGCCCTTCAAGAACACATTTATGGTCTTATTTTAGATAAACCAGGAGGGATGAAATGACTCCCTCCTGTCTGAGCAGCCCCATGGAGTTCAGGGATGTTCCTGCAGTACCTTTGGCTGATCTGCAGGTATTTCCCTCCAGGGCCATTCCATTGCTCTCTCAGGAACTCCAGCAATCCCAGTTTGGATCCCTGACAGACACGGAGACTAATTAGCTGATTGGTCCAATCAGTCTGGGGGTTGGAAGTGCTGGTTTACAACAGAATCCCTCCACAAGTTTCCCTTAGCAGCCCTGTCTGCTCCTCCCTGCCAGCTTTCCAAGTGATTTATTCTCTCTCCATATTTCATATGGCCACAGAAATGGTCGAATAATTCTTCTATCAGTCTATCAGTGGCCAATTGAACAGCAAGAACTCACACTCCAGGTGACTCCTCATGGACAAACAGCCTCTGTGGAGCTACATCTCCAGTGGCTCTTTAATCCAAACTCGTGGGCAGTGTGACTTTGAAAGGACTGCCCACAAAGCAGTGGGACATCATTACTCCTCCCAGTGTGACCCTGCACTCAGGAGTGTCCCAGACATCCCACCCCAGGAGCAAAGAGGGAAGTCAGAGCTGAGTAATATCCAGGTTTTTTACAAGTCCTGGGGGTAATTAGCAAACTGGAGGTTAAACAGCCACTCCAGGACTTTATTCCAAGCCTGGATGCCCTTGATAGAAACCAGTGAGGTTTTGACTCCAAACGTTTCTGTTTCTGTACACAAAGTGGCTGCTCCAATTCCAAACAGACAATTTAGTGGGTGGATGTGTAATTAAATTATTATGGCTCATATCTAATTAAAACAGATTTCAAGGCACATTTCAGGCTGTGGTTGGATGTCAGTTTGAAGCTGCCTCGCAGGGCTTGGCAAGGAACAGTGCTGAAGGAGGGCAGAGGGACCAGATGCAAGGGGAAGAACAGGAGGGGCTGAAAATAAAGATGTTCTGGAGTGGCTGTTTGGGTTGGAACCCGACAGTTCACTGCTGCCACAACCTCACCCCATGGGTGTCACAGGAAGAAACAACTGGAAATGCACAGCCCGAGGTTTCTCTGGGCTCCTGCACGGAGGTTCCCAAAATCCAGTGGAATTCAGGTCTTCCTAATTCATGGGAAAACAGGCTCAGAGGGAATGTGCAGTTGAAAGCTGGACAAGGCAGTAAGGTGCAGCTGAGTGTTGAGTTCAGAGGATTCACTGATGGGACGTGACCATCTTTTACAAACTAAGAGAAGGGGTTGGAAACAGCAAAGTTTTAAAACGTTGCTTTTCCTCTTCCCTTTCATTTTCTTCCATTCCCCCAGAGGGACTTTCTCTCTACATAAAATTTGCTGCTAAATAAATGGATGTATTTTCAGGAGACCTCAAGGTGCTGAACCCACCGTGGGACTGAATCCAGGGAGGAACAAGCAGGAGCTGAAAACCCAGGATCTCCCCAAGCACCCCTGCCCTGCTCACTAATTAATCCACCTCCCTCTTCTCTCGCTGCTTTTCCTTACGTACTTAAACAAATATCAAATGTAATTGCACAAAAAAATCGCCTGGTTCACCCAGGAACTAATAAGTCCGTGTAAGTGCTATTACAAAACTCCAATCAAAGGCACTGAATGTTGCCATTGCAAAGTAATTAAGGCAGTAAAACCAGCGGCCACTTGAAGGGCTCTTTCATTAGAAAGGAGAATGCAATTATTTTGCTGCCACCTCTCCTTATTCCATTAGCCTGACATGCAGAACAGACACACCAAGGAGCTGATTTCTCTCCAAGCACATTCCCCTGCATGGAAATGCTCCTTCATGGACAACTGAGCCCCTGATGGGCAACACTCACTCCCTGCACTGCCAGGACTCCACACCCGGCCCTGGAGCTGAGCCCTGGGCTGGGCAGGAGCCTAAACCCCTGCAGCTCTCCCTGAACAGCAAATGGTGAGAAAGGAGCACAGGGCTTGAGGCAGGGGGTGCAAGGAGAGGAGCTTTGAGGTCCCTTCCAACCCAAACCCTTCTGGGATTTGGGGGAAACTCAGAGGGCATCCTTCATTTTCCTTGATTTTTTTATTAAGGGCATGATGCCTGTTATGTCTTCAGCAACCAGAACAAGTGTACAGCTCAAACAGAGCTGTTCCCAGTGGGGGCACACTGGTACAATGGAATTCCAGGAATTCTCCCTGAAACCAGGTAGTAAATCACTACTTCAGGTTTTGATTTCTCAACCTAATTCTGAGCATACTTTTATGGCAACAGCACGTGAAAATGGAATGTTGCCATTTCTAGGTGTATTTTAGGCTCTTGCCTTCTCACCTAAGCTAAGCAGCATCAATTGTATTGATAAACCAAGACATGAATAGCTGAAGCTCCTCTGATGTCTGTGCAGCAAGGAGACAAGGAGGTGAGAACCCAGGACAAGGAGTCTCCAAACAAACAGTGAGAACTTAAATGAAGATCGAAACAAGTTCACTTATTTTTCATTAAAAGAGGCAGAGAGATAATTCTCCTCGATTTCCAGTTGCAGTGACTTCTCAGAGCAATCTGCAGCCAGTCCCAGTAACTCCAGCAAACGAGGCTGATTTTGGCTGAGCTCCAGCACGTGCTGTTCACTCGTCAGTCCTGAAGCTGAAGGTGAAATATTCTCATTTTTCCAATAATGTGTCTTTGCAGCTCTATTGCTGTTACCTGGATCTTCCATGGAGCCACCCAACCTGCTCCAGAATTCCATGAGCCTGTTCATTAAGGCAAGAGGTTGGGGATTTTGCCCTTTTTTTTTTTTCTGGTAACAACAGAAGTCACTGAGTGACAGCACAGAATGTTCTTGCCCCATAATTTCTGTGAGCAACATGTGACCCCCAGGGCTGCTCTGTGAGTGGGAGAGCACAGACAGAGCCAAGCCAGCCTCAAACAACTGGGGCATGTGGGACACTTCCAAGGGTTCTGCCAAGGCTGGGGAAGTCTCAGCTCACAAACCCAAAGAGAAACCCGTCTGAGATGAAGTGAATGGTTCTGAGCCTTGAACCAAGAGCAGAACAAAGACACAATGCTGACAGGAATGTGGGAATTGCTGAGCAGAGAACACCCTCCTGCCAGGAAAACAACCCCTCCTCGTCTGGCTGCAGGCAAAGGCAGCAAGCAGACAATTCCAACAGCAACAAGTGCCCCTCCTCCTGAAGGGCTCTACCCTCTGCACTAAATGATGCCTTTGCTCAAGGAGTAGTGGGTGGGAACTCCTGCCATTGGAAATAGCTGTGATGCTTTTTGACTTGAGCAGCAGGTACCCAAACTGATACAGAGACACTGGAGCAGGAACATCTTCCAGGAGAAAATGGATTTATTTACAAATGCACAAAAACTATGTTTGAAACAGCATTAGGGAAATGGAACAAGTGCTAAAATTTATAGTGGAATATTCTGCCATAGGAATACATATCTGGAAGGCTGAGGAACACCAACAGGCCCATCATCTTTTCAGAAGGGAATCTTCAACCAGGGCTCAGAATTATTCATCTTCTACTGACCCTTGACCAGGGAGGGTTGGAGTCCCCAGCCCTGGAGGTGCCCAAGGAAGGACTGGCCGTGGCTCTCAGGGACAAGGTGGGGGATTGAGCACAGCCTGGACTCGACCTTGGGGTCTTTTCCAACCTCAGTGATTCCGGGATTCTGTGACCTGAGATCACAGCAAACTTCTGCAAACTTTGAAAAAGCAGTTGTTTTGTCTGCACTGAGCAGGGTTTTTCCTCTAACAAATTCCAGACATGGTTTACACTCCGTGTTACAACAGGAGCCTTCAGCTCAATTGTTGCAACTGTTTGAAATCAAGTTAAACAGCGAGAAGAACAGAGTTACATTTGAATCTGAGCAGGTTAAAAAGCAGAAAACAAATATTCTCCACGAGCACCGACCCTGGCTGTGCACACTGGGGCTCCTGAGCACACACGTTTGTAATGAGGAGTCACTGCCAAACTCCCTGTGCATCTTAATTCCCCCCAAATTCCAGCTGAATACTGAAAGGGCCAAGGATTGCTTGAAATGCAGCTCAAGGTGTGCTTCTACCTGACACAGCAGCACACCAAAGGAAAAAGGCTTTAATTTCAGTAGGTGGTATAATTCTGTGACAGAGGGAAAATAAATTTGCCTCGGGTATGATTGACACTTGTGGAAACTCAGTTGCCTTTGTTTCCAATCATCACGTCAAAACAGATTTGGGGGTTTCTATTCAGATCAGCACCATCATCAAAAGACTTGAAAACACCTCCTTCCTGCTACAACATTTCAAGTCATCTCTTTATTTTGCATCAGGACTCATTCTGAGCCTGAAAGCCACAGTACCCTTTGTCTTCAAGACCCTGGTTTATTCCTCACTTCTGCCCAGAGATGGAACCAGGGAGCAAAGCAGCTCTGGGAGCCCAGTGAGGAGGCTCCCAGCTCAGCCTGGGAGCAGCTGATCCCAGGGAGGGAGGAAGGGCAGGAGCAGGAGGGTTTCTCCTGCAGGGGAACATGTCCCTGCCAGGCACAGTGTGCTGGGCTGGAGCCTCTGGCTCTGGGCAGGATCTGCTGGAAGCACAGCCAGTCCAGGAGCTGCTCACCAGTTTCACCTCCCACTTCTGAGGCTGTTCATGGTTTGTCCAGGTGGCCATTGATCATTACTGATGGAACCCAACCCTCTGGTTCAAAGGTTTAATTACCAGCACCAGATTGATGGTGTCTGTAAAACACTGTCAGTAATCTGTCATCTAAACTACAATAGGAAATGCATTTCTTCATCCATTTCCCTGGGTTTTAATTGAGCATTCTGAAAATGGCTGCAGTGATTCAGCATCCTCCTGCACACCTACACTACTGAGACCACAATAAACGTGTTTTTCTGCCTCAAAGCCATTTATTAGCAGAAATTTTCCTCTAGGAGCAATAGCACCAGGTCAGCAGACAGGGGGTGAGTGACTGCTCCTTCACTCTATGAGACAGTGGTGCTAAACCCTCACACCTAACTAGCTCCCACGATTACTGGTGAATTCCAAATATTAAGGGTGTTTCAATGAAATGTCATGTACTTAGAGGGGACAAAGCAAGAAGAGACTGAGGGAAGACCATGACCTTACGTAGCATCAGTTGGATTCACAGGGATGCAGCACAAGGACACTCCTGTGAGGGAACCTGTGCCAGGAGCTCTGCCTTCACTCCAGCAGCCGTGGCTTGCTATTCACTTGATCCAATGACCACCTGATGACCATCTGTGGGCCCTGACCCCCCATCTGCCAATACAATTCATTGCCTGAAAACCAGGACTGAAACAACCCCTGGCTGCCAGTCCTTCCTCTGCCCGTAAGGAAATGCCTTGAGCACAGCTCCTGTGTTCCCAGCATTTGGGAACGTGTGCTGGGGCACTTCCATGACCTGGCAGCCCAGGCTGGCTCCGGCTCCACGGTCACAGGAGTGTTTGTTACCAACATCCAGGGGCAGGGAAGGAGCTGGGAGGGCACAGGCTGGGCAGCAGCCCCAGAAAAAGGGGCTGGGTTCATGCAGCCCCATGGCACGGCCTCCTTTGGTTGGAATGTCCCAAACTTAAGTAACCTCAAGTATTTACGAGCAGCACACGAGTGCAGCCAGGGAAAACAAGCAGGGAAATGTCCAAGGAAGCATTTGCTCTCCTGCAGAGCAATAAAGCAGGTCCTGAGTGCACAGATTTACAGGCAGCAGCAGCTCTTTGAGCTGGGAACTCCTGGCAGGCTGTGACTGTGCTTTCCAAGAGCTTTCACAGGACCAGCTGCTCAGAGCAAGGGCCTCAGCTCCTGTCTGGAACAATCAAGTCAAACCCAGTTTTACACTGAGACAGTGTGGGCATTTCCTCAGCTGCCAGTGAAGGCAGAGAGCATCAGCCTCAAAGATGTGAACAACACTCATAGGAACATGGTGATGGGGATGAAAATGGGATTAATGAAACACCAGCAAGTATTTCCTTTAGCCAGTTACCACTCAAGCCTCACAGGTTGAATTTAGAAATGTCAAATAAATATTGTCTGTCATCTCCACCTGCTTTTTTAACCCATCTCACAATCATAAACTACACTACAACTGTATCCATATATGTGATGAGGTGGTAAATATAAACATCTGATACAAATTCAAAACACTGGAATGTTGGGAGAAGTCTCCAAAGCTGCTCTCCATTGTCACTGAATTTGTCCTGAATAGAAGATTTGGAATTTGTCCTGGATGATATATTCTTAAGGGGAAAAAAAAATACTTTTTTCCTTCAGAAGCTGAGGACACAGTGGGATAATGTGCAGCTGCAGCAGAGAACTTTGAATTACATCAAGATTTAGCCCAGAGTTGTCAGTTCCACAATAAGGGATATCAAAGGAGAGTAAAAGACCATGTCACCTATGCTTAATTAACCTGCTCTAAGCATCGACTGATGAACCTGGGAATAAAGCCTCAAAATTAGGAGAAATGCAGAACATGAAACAATTGGAGGAGAGCAGATGAGGTCAGCAGCCTCCCTTTTGCAGTGGCAGCACTTGGAGCAAACTGGGAATGGCCTGAATATCAAAAGTTGAAGTGCAATCAAAGAGAGCAAGGCTCAGCAGAGGGCAGGAGAGCTGCCCCCGTTGTGCTGCATTCTGGAGCATGAGAGCTGCTGGCAGCACAGGTTGGCACTCAAATGAGCCATTTCTCTGGGCTTGCTGTGAAAAATAATGATCTGTTGATCTTGCTTTGTCATTCAAACTGTGTAACCCACTAAGTCAGCATCTGTCTCTTCACTGGAGCTTCTTCTGTGGCGTTTATCAACTGTCAAAACTAAAGAGAAACAAAAATACAAGAACAAAACTTCTAGAAAGACTTTGAAAATGAGATTTATCAAAAGACCCTGACAGTAAAGACCATCAGAGTTCAAAAAAAATTCACCCACAGTGAGTTTTCGACCTGGGTGTTCTGACCATGTTCTACCCAGAAAAGCAAATGTGAAGGTTTTACCTTACATGACCTAAAAACTTTCCCATAAACACAGATGGCAAAGATGAGAATCTGCAAGTGGGACTTTGGGTTTGCAGAAGAATAAGATGACAGGTCTGTGCAGATCTAATGAAAATCACTTCTCTAATTAGGAACTTCAGGGGAGGCATTGCCAGGTGCTCAATGCTGGGCTTGGCTCCTCTGTGTCCCCCTGTTGTCACTGACCTGTTCTCCACGAGGAACAGTTCCTGTTGTTCAGTATCCCACAGGGATCCCTGTGGGACAGGGAGGATCCCTGGTGCACACACCCAGCAGGGTCACAACTCACCCAAACTGGTGACAACTCTTTGGTTGGGGGGGGAGTGAGCAGGGAGTGGGTGTCACACACTGCAGGCTGGGCACATTCATCCTTGGATTTTGTGGGAATCCTGAGGGCAGTGTCAAGGAGCTTCAGGCAGGTCCTCAATATCCTCAATAACCTCAAGCAAGAGCTCAGGCCGTTGGCTTATCAGTTCCTAACTCGCCCAAGGCAGCAGCGTGTGATTGCCCAGAATTGCTTCTCGAAGTGTCCAGTCTGTTCCCTCAGTGGAGGGGTGAGATGGGCTCTCCTGTTCCACCTGCCCATCCCTGCTCAGCTGCCTGGCAGCCAGCAGCTAAGGGAAAAGAGGCTCAGCACCCCCTGGAATTGTCTCCTTGGTGTGCAGAGGGAAGCAGAGCAGTTTGCAGAAGCAGAGCAATGACAGGGACCCACAGCAGCCAGAGCCACGTGCTCCAGGTGAACATCTGCAAACTCAGGGCAAGGGCACAGAAATCAGCTCACTGCTCTTACCCTGCCCAGAGCTCAGGGAGAAAAGAACCAACCCTCTGAGCGTTCTCCACATTTAGAGAATGAAGCTCAGACCTCAGCATTATTAAAAAGCAGCACCAAATATAACAGCACTGGAAGAGATGAGAGCTCAAAACTCCAAAGGACAGAGCAGAATCTTTTAAAAAGAAGATAGATATGCCAAGTAAATGTGATTATTGCTGCCACAACTCAGTAATTCAGTAAAAGCTGCTAGGAAAAAAGCTTGTGTATTAATAATGCAAGACAAATACATGTACAAACACTCATACAAGCAGTATTTCCAAGCACTGCTGTGCTTGTCAGAAGATGAATTGCCATGTTCCAATCACACAATACCAGGAACAAAGGATTGTACAACCTTCTCAGAAAGAAAGAATTAGCTACTATTGACTCCAGTGGTTCCTGATCCCAGAAATCATTATTAACTTCATCACTATTTGCAGAGACAAATAGTCCCCCCCAGCACTGCTCCAGTCCAGCTTCCAAGTTTTGGGAAGCAGACAGCAAGCATTCCAGCTGGTTGTACCACTGACTGGCCAAAACCCTGCTCTTCTGCAGGGAAGAGCCTCTTCTTCTATTCCTGCTACAAAGGCTCTAGGGAAGCTAAAAATAAGGGGGTAAGAAACCCCCCTCACTCCTGGGGAAGGCAGAACATGATGTAAGTAAAAATGTGTCATTGTGTAATTGGTGCAGCTCTTGCCCAGACACCAGGGAAGAGAAACCAGACAAGTGAACTTGTCAGGAGTGAAGGTCAGGGTGTCCTTCCTGGAGCCTCTGCTCCACTGTGGGACACTCAGGGTGTCCATCCCATCCCACCCCATCCCACCCCACAGCCCTGCTCCTCACACTGTGGGACACTCAGGGTGTCCATCCCATCTCATCCCACCCCTGCCCTGGGCAGGGACACCTCCCACTGTCCCAGGGGGCTCCAACCTGCCCTTGGACACTCCCAGGGATGGGGCAGCCACAGCTTCCCTGGGAAATCCATTGCAGGGCCTCCCCACCCTCACAGGGAAGGATTTATTCCCTACTATCCCATCTAAACCTTCTCTTTGAGTTGGAATCCTCCTCACCTTCTGGTGCCTCAGGCACAGCATCTCCACACAAACCATGAAAGGGCCAAACTATGGCCAGGGAAAGGAAAGAGAGAATGAACTCAAAGTGGTTTGTAGAGGGGGGAGAGGGGACAAGTCCAGCTCCCAGGGGTGTTATTTTGTGCTCTGGCTCTCCCAGAGGGGAAGCACAGCAGCTCAGGAATGGATCTCACACCTCCACACGAGGCAGGGAGGTTTGTCACCAGCTTTTATTCCACACTCAACTTCCAATTTGTGGAAGTGTCAGTCTGGGGCTTTGTTGGAAACCAGTGAGGTGAGATTATTCAAGCAATTAGCAATTAGAATAAATTGATGCCTTTGAGAAATGTGCTGAAAAATAATAACAGATTGTAACCCTTTTCATTGTTCAGCAAAAACACTGATTATAAGCTTTAAATCCTAGTGACAGGTCATCCCTGAGACACGCAGGAAATGCATCTAAGCCTTGTTCCTGAACATTTGAAATATTCATGGAAGTAGTAAAAATGTATGGAGTGTTTTCTTAGATTCATTTTTGCTGCTTCACCAAATTTGCCAATTTTTCCTTTATTTTTCAGAAAACATGAAAAACTTGCAGAGAATTCCCCTCCAGCCTGGGACCTGCAGAGGATCTAAGAAGTTTATAAGGCACAGGAATTAGGAGCAGACCAAGCCTCTCACCTATTCCAGTCCCTTTTGCCTGTATTTTCACATCTAGTGCTTAGGAGGGAGGAGATGTTGTAATGGCCAGTGCTGGTAAAAACCCAATGGTCCTTAGTGGGAATGGATTGTATTTCCCTAGAACACAAACCTAGGGGATGTATTTAACCAAGAGTGGGGTTTGTTGGCCTCCAAAAAACCAGATTAACTCTCTGCATTAAGGGCAGATGACTGGCCTGTGCCCTCATCTTCCAATAACCTCCTCCTGGGCTCCCCATCTCTAAACAGCCTGATGAGCAGCTCAGAGTATTCCTGGGATGAACCAGGTCATGGCCCACCACAGTCCTTCAAACTGGAGGAAATGTCTGTCACTTGATGAAATCAGGTACCATTTCTGTGCAGAGAAATCCCACAGACATTCCAGGTACCAGGAGCCAAGTCCTGCAGGCTCCATGTGGTTTCAGACATCACCATCTCCTTCCAAAGGAGAAAACTGCCAAGCTCAGCTCAAGCCTCCAACCACATGAGCATTTCCCCCAAAATCACCTGATTGCCCCACCCTGGAGTGTTTGTGATTCCTTTGGGGTTCCTGTGGTTACACTGGGGGCTCATCTCTGTGCTCAGCTCCTGTGAGTCCCTTTGGAGCTGCAGCACCTGCCTGGGAGGTGTGTTGGGCGAGGAAAGAAAACCAGGAGCTGCCAAACACCCGCAGACCTGGGGAAGGAGCCCAGCACAGGCCTCTGTCCTGACTCCCAAGCAGAGATTCCCACCCCTCTCCCAGCCCTGGGGCAACTCTGGGATGTAACCCCTGGCACAAGTCCATCTGCTGCAAACTGCATTTGTGCTTCTTTTCCAGTGGTGGCCGAGGTTGGCCAGAGCTCCTCTGTTCCCTGGATCCTGGAGCTCCTCCTCGCAGGCACAAAGCCCAACCAAGGGGTTTTCCAGCATCCTGGTTCAACCCCTGCCAGGAGACAGCACAGAATCAAACCCTGCTAATTAGAGACAACTCTTCCAGAAGTGCAGCCCTTGTGCTGCCTTGCTCAAGGTCATTCACTAAGTGGCTGCTGAACAAACAGAGCTGCTCACTTTCAGCAGAGGGAGGAATTAAAATCCGATTTAACTTCAGCACCAACCCTGGTATTTGACACTGTCAAAACAATTTTCTGTTTGAAAGCAACAGCACACTACGAGTGAGGCAGCAAAAGAGAACTGGCAGGGAAATGAGGCTTTTTTTAATGGCATTTTGTTCTTAAATTAGCTAATTTTCTAAGAAATAGGTTGATCAAGAACATTGATGAAACAAACTGTTCATTGCAAAGCCAGTATTTGTGGCTCCACTGCATTACTGCTGAATCTAAATTCAAATTAGTAACTCAAAGGGTTTCCTTCAGTGTATTCTTCATATTAAGAATGTGGTGCCCCAAATGTCCCAAACACATCCTGCCTTTCCCTACTCACTGAGCTTGGTCCAACACAAGGTGCACAGACTGCTGAACAGGTACAACAGTATTTCCATACATTTATATGTTGCTGTTTCAATAAAAATATCACCTGTGAGCACCCAGTACCTTGTCCCAGAGATGATTAAGAAACTGCTGTAGGACATGATTTGTCACACTAAATGACAATGCCAACAGTCCCTTAGTGCTCAGGTGGTGAATGGGGACTGAGTCCAGGATGTGGGCTGTGCTGGGACAGGACCAAAGGGGCAGGAACAGGAGCTGGGCAGCACCAGCCTCCTCCCACAGGGCCATGGGCATCCCAAGGGACTGGAAATGTGAGTCCCCACTGCTCCCTCAGCACTGCAATGGGCACAGGATACAGCAAGAGAACAAAACCCTCCAAATGGGAGGGGGAGGAAAAGCAGATTGAAGCCACTTTCTCAAGTGCTGCCCTTGTCCAGGGGCTTCTGATCCAGCCCAGAGCTCACACAGCCCCACATCCCACTCTGGAAGATGCTCCTGCATCTGGAGAGTTTAAACCTTTCCTTTTGGAGACTAACAGTGATATTAAAATGAATTTTACAATTCCTTTCTCTTTTGCATTACCACCACCAATCCCTGACCTTTATTCAATGAAATTATGAGCAGATCTTATTTCTCTGCACTGAGTGACTTTCTCCATTAAATCATTTATAGGAGGAATATTAAAAAGAACTTCTGTCACAAAAAAAAAAAGGAAAATGAGAAAGATATTCTCTCATTTTCAGTGAACTGGCAAGGGGAAAAACCACGTTAAAACCAAAGGGATGGAGGTGAGTCAAACTGGTTCATTCCCATGAAGTAATTCCAGACCATCTGTATTACAGCTGGTTTAAACCTTGAACTAAAGGTCCCTTTCAGGCTGGAAAAGTCAAAATAGGTGGGAATAAGACATTTGGACATTTTTATGTGCATCCCCCTTTAAACAATTGACTTGGCCACATAGGCTTTGATGGACAAGCTTGAGGGGAAAGAGAAAAAATAGAAGAAAAATGCATTTACCTCCAAGTAGAATGTTTCCACCAGAAATGTGCACTTCCTTGTCAAAAACTTCTCATCTAAAGGTACCTGCTTATCCCTCAGTGCTGTGTGGGACACAAGCAAACACGTGCAGCACCTCCAGGCTCAGTTTAATATCATCTGATGGCAGATAAACAGAGGCTGCAGTGGTGGAAACCTCCTCAGGGAGCTGAGGATTGTATTGGGCACACAGTACACTGGGTTTAATGCAGTTATCCACAGATTTCACTCCAGAAAGAGCTCCACATTTTCAAATCCACCTGAAGGAGAGGATTGGGTTGTTTCTCCTCAAGGAAAACAGTGTGAGGTGTTCTCTGCTGCTGGTGGGAACAAAGCAAGTTTGTGCTTTGCTGGCTCAGGCAGGACCTGCAAGGGAATTCACAGTTGTAATTTGGCAGTTCAAACTTTGCCTTTGAATCTACAAATTCTTTAGAAACTTCTGCTAATTAAGGGCTCTGGTGTTCCTCCTTCCAGAGCCCCATCTCTTGCAGGCACAGGGGCCTGGAGTGAAACACCCCTCAAATGTGTCCCTTTGTTAATCCCCCCCAGGACTCCCCAGCTCCAGCCCCTGGACAGGATCCCAAAGTGACACCAGAACATTTCCTTCTCAGCATCTGACCAAGCACAGCCTAAAAGCACAAATTCTTTAACATTTCCAAGAAATATTAGTCTTGGACTTGTCTTCCTTTGCAAGGAACTTGGCAGCCCTTGTACCACCCAGGAGCATTATCATTATAAAGTATTCAAAGAGCATTGACAAATCTCTAGTTTTACACAAATCCCAGTACAAACAGTGCCAGGATATTGCAATGATTGAAGAAAGTACAAACTGATGCTCAGCACATTGGATTTGCAACAGAAACATCTGTACACCATCAGTCCCTCTCCATGTAGTCACAGGGAAAGAAACAATTCCCACCCTGAGGAATTGCAGCATTAATGACTCCAGAACTGGATGGATTATTGAGGTTCCTTTCAGCAGGTGGGATGATGAAGCTGCTTGTGACATTCTTCCCTAAATATTTCATATTTATGGTTCTTCTCAGATATAAAAGCCAGTGCAGCAATTGAAACTTGGCTCCACACCAGTGTGGGGACTCCTGACCAGACCTGGCTGCTCTGGCAAGTTCCCCTCCAAACCACTGCCCACCTTCAGCATCTCATCCCAAACTCTTCTTAGTCCTGTGCTGAGTCAGGAATGGAACAGCAGGTCCACAAGTGACATGAGAATTGTCATATTGGGAGTTAATTCCATGCTGAAATCACCAGGAACCCCATGGCACAAGGAACTGTCTGGAGGTTTTTTAAGGGAGAAAAAATGTCCTATTTCTGCCTGCAACCACTGTGACAGTAATTCTGCACCTTACTGTAACACCCCAGGTTGGCACATGGCAATCACACAATGGAGGCTCCCACAATACTGGGAGAAAGGGGAATTCCATCCCAGGAAAACCTCAGGAAACTGATTGAACAAGTTGATGGTTGTACAAGTCCCACATTTTGGTGACTCCATCTTTTCTTTACAGAATCTGGAAATCTAAGAGAGTAAAGAAGGGAAGAGTTAAGAATCAAATACTTCTACTGGAAACATTTCACTGTTTGAGTTCAATCAGCCCCTGCAAACTTAAGGTGAGCAAATAGTGGCAGGACCAGACAAAGCCTCAGTCCTACCACGATTTCCTGGGATCCACGAGCTCCAAGGCACATGTTTGCCCCCAAGGATTTGCAGCAGCCCCTGACATGGGATGGATGGGCTGGAATGAAAACACTGCCAGGCAGCTCTGCTTCATTTGCTTCCTTTCCAAGTAACAATACAACATCAAATCCTGCATTATTTAGTTGCCAGAACAGGTGGCATAAGGAGAAAATCAACTGAAGATCTTATTTGTGTGATTATTTGGTCATGTTTTGTGATATTGTTGTGCAATGTACTTCTGTACCAACCAAAGGGATTTTGGAGGGACTGTGCTGGGTTATCCCCTGGATTTCCTGTGGCACAGCCCTGGGCTGTGCAGAGAGCAGAGCACACCCACTGTGACACCCAGTTCCCTGGGGAGATTGTCCTGTCCCAGAGCCCTCACACCATGGGCTCCATTCCTGGCTCTCCAACCCCACCTGAGGGGTTTTTGGAAGCCAGAGAAGGGACATTTGCAGAGGTGCCCCATCAGTGCAACTCCCCTGTGCCAACTCTGGTGTCCCAGCTCAGAGGAGCTGCTGTGGCCAATTAGATGAATTTGGGCAAACACTGGATAATTAATTATCAGAGACTCATCAAGGTTGGAAGAGACCTTTGAGAGAGACCAGCAGCACCATCACCCCTAAACCACACGCCCCAGTTGCCACATCCAGACACCTCTTTAACACTTCCAGAGCCTCCAGCACCTCCCTGGGCAGCTCATCCCAGTGCCTGACACCTCCTCCAACTCTGATTACCTGGAGGTTTTCTAAGGCCATGACTTCTCCTGCCAATTCTAACATCCTGCTGCCTGCAATACACTGAGTGAGAGCTCTTTTCTCTTACCCTTGATTAGCACTAATGAATTTCGGTTGTTCAAGCTCTAACAAGCAGCTCTGGGAGCCACAGGAATTTTGTAGGTGCCTGTGTTAGAATCACATCAGACTTGAGGGCTGTGACTCCTGGACATGCAGCAGCACCGGTTGTGTGACTCGTGTTTTACCTGGTGCAACACTGAATTAAGTGGCTTGATCTTTGACACTTGATATCACAGTGCCAGTGAAACTCTTTTCTTGCCTGTGAATAGCAGTGATAACATTTGCAGCTTGGATTAGACAGGAAGAACCAAGAACAGAAACAACTACTTAGGAGATAAGAAATTAAAGCACTTAATTGCTGCAAAGAAATGCACAAAAGCAAACAGAGCTCTATAAAAAAGTCATTATATTCCTACTGCCACAGGGGACAAGCCAAAGGCTACAGAGATGCCAAACAAAAGAAACTGTGCTTCTAAAATGAGATGAGGACGGAGTACAGACCCAGCAGCCCTGCACTCAGATGAGTTTATTCCAAGGCACCCAGGAGGTGCAGCCCTTGTCACTGCTGCCCCTGCTCAGCCCCAGCTGGAACCACAGAAAAGGCTGCTGTTGGATCTGGTGCCAGGATTTCCTACACAAAGGTTCCAGAGCCATTTGGGCAGGGCATTCTTGGAGATGAGTGGAATGGCCAAAACAAAACCCAAGCCCAAATCCTGCCCTCCCCAAGTGTCCTGTGCCAGCCACTGGTGATGTCCTCCAGCAGGAAAACCAAACTCATCCCTAGTATTGAGTCCAAGTGCACAAAGGATGAGGGTGAGGGTGTTTATTGGTTCCTGTGACTCTTTGGGATGCTCCCATTAGGGAGGATTTCTGGATCCTGCAGCCAGGTCTCCCTGGTACCCCCATGGAGCAAAACAGAAGCAGCTCTGTGAGTTCCACTGGCACCAAAACCTCAGAACTGGATACAAACACTTGTCAGTCACTAGCAGAAAGAAATTCAAGTACCCATTTCCTCTCCACATCGTCCCCACCTACTCCTGTCTCTCATGGTTTATCCTCTTGCCATCTGATTATTCTTTTATTGCCCAAATTGGAATTATCAAAGCCAACTATCCCAAATACAACGACAGGAAACTCAAGCCCCAAGTTTCAACAAGGAATTAACAGCTCACATTATCAAAATGCCCTTTATTTTCCATTTCTTGAGTGATAATTTTTGACCCACACAAGGTGTCTGTTTTCCAGCAGGACCCAAGCAAAGCAATTATTTCAGCCAGTCCCAGGCCAAGGCTTTAGTGACACAGAGCTCACACACCATTACACCACTGCTTTCTCTGCTCTTCAAATTGTCAGTGTTTGGTTGGAACAGGGCAGGCTAAAAACACACAAGTTGGCAGCAGTGTGACCAAACCACAACAGGGTAAATTTTATAGAGCTCTGCTGGGAGTGTTCTCACTAGAACAGGGATTAATCAATATAACTGGGCAGCAGGGAGACAACAAAAATACAAATTACAGTTTGATGGTAAAGATAATGAAAGGATTTTAAGCATTTCCTTTTCAAATGCTGCAAGAGGGAATCTCTCAGTTTGAAGGGTTAAAGCAGAAAATATGAAAATATCCAAATCATTCTGGGAGAAACAGTTACACATCCTCAGCATTGAGGAGGAACCATAAAATTTTATAAGGCTGCAATAAAAGGAGGCCAGTAGCTAATACTGAAAGTTGGCATTTTCCCAGTTGCCAAAAGCAGATCAATAAATAACCCCCTCAAAGGAAAGCCAAGGGGCTGAGCAGGGGGTGAGCAGTGACCAAGTGTTTTTGTCACATCCACCTGACCTGCTAAGCTATTCCACACTTGTTAATTATCTGGAACAAAATAAAACAAACCCCAAGTGAACCACCCTCAAATGCACAGTGAAAACAGAGAATAAGTTTGCAGGCCAAGAGAATAAAATTGCATTTCAGGTAGTGACCAGGTAGAGGTCCTAGCAAAGACATCAAGCAGAAATGGTTATTGGAATAAGAAGTTCTTTAAAATGGACACGTTCAAGAACAGATGGATGCTAAGCAGAGAATTAAAAGACAAAAAACAACATGGGGATGGGAGGTTTTCAAATCATTTCTCTTTGGAAGACTCAAGAGATCAATATTGGCTCTGAATCCAATTGGGAGGATCTGGAATAACTCCAGAGTTGGATGTCAGGGCCATGGATCATTTCCCATGTTAGCAGAAGGTGGGCCAGTCCCAAGTTTCAAGTTAAGTCTCTAATTTCTAGTGCAACAACTCAACCAAAAGGCTCTGAAGTGAGGGAAGGGAGGTGTGACTTCCACACCAGCAAGTGAAAGAAAAAGCCTCATCCTGTGGCAGAGAGAGAAAGGTCAATATTGCAGCATTCATCAGCAAACAGACCCAGGATTGGAACCTTTTGTACAAGTGGTCTTAAAGTGGTTTAATCTTGAATCCCTCTCAAAAAATATAAAGTGAATGCAAGTCCAGATACACTCCCCAGTAATGAAGAGCAGAGCAGGTTGGACAGGAAGGCAGAGGCAAAGCAGGACTAAAACCAGATTTTCTCACACACTGTCAGCAGCAACAACCTGCCTTCACCAGGAAGGACACACTGTTTGGGCCTCACAAAACAAGTGGTGCTTTGACTTGGACTGTAAGAGCACAAGCACAATGACAGAGTGAGCTGAGCAACCCACAGCTGAGCCCAGGGCCACTGGCACAGCCCAGGAGAAACAGGGGAGGCTCAGAGAGGTCCCTCAGTCATTAACACAAAGGTCCCACGCTGGGGCAGGTGGAGCAGGAAGGGGCTCCTGTGGCACAGCACATCCCAGGGATGGAACACCAACCCCCCACTTGACTCTCGTTGCTCTGTGGGTTTTACTTTAAGGCCCAATGTTACCTTAATGTGCTTCCTGGCTCCCATAATTAAATTCCCTAACCCTGTCTAAAGGCAGCTGCTGCAAGGTGAGCTCACTCAAAGTCAGGACTGAGCCAACATCCCTTTGCTGGGGCTTGGTCCTTTGAGCAAAGACACACAATTATGGACCCTTTCCATGACAAGGAGGTATTTTTGTCTGTGCAATTTCCTTCACTGTCCTCATTCTTTAGGGGTTATAAAGGAGCCTAGGACAGCTGTTCCTGAAGATCCAGATGTATCTGGATACCACCCAAGGTACAGAGAATCTCTCACAACATCCCCACTCCCAGGCTGCCATTTCTGCTGCACTTGCAAACTCCCCTCTCTGTTCAATATCTCTGATTCCTTTAGTTTGGGGAGGGGGGAATTCCTGGAGGCAACACCTGAAAAATCAGGGTGTCAGTCCCAGCTCCTCCCACAGCCAGGCAGGATCAGTCCCCCATCCCTCTGCACACAAACACAATTACCAGATAAACATCTCCTGCAAACATGACCAGCAGCAAAAACAAATTTACACTTCAAAATAATGTACCTTGGTCATCTTTTTAATTACACAGAGAACATTTCTCAAGTGCTTCCAGCTCCACAGCCTTCTCCAGGCCTCTTCCATCAGCAGCATTAACCATCTCATGGCCCAATTTTACCTTTGCAATTATTTGTCCCCTACCTTAAGTTCCTTTTTGTGGTTCCCTGTTAGAGATGCCACAGTTACCCTTGTCCTCTTCTGCCCCAGATGCTCCTCAACCAAAGTGAATCCCAGTGACACAACATCTGCAAAATGAAGAAATGCAGGTTTTTCCATCCTGTACCTTCTCATCACACACCAGGGAAGAATAAAGACTTTTCCTGTCAACAAGGAACTCACCCTTTGGCCTCAGGACTCTTCCAAACCAAGAAGCTGATCTACTCCATAGCCAATATCTATTGAAATGATAGTTAGCAGCAATCAATGACATCCAATATCCACACTGGAACACCTGCAATGGTATTCCCAAGGAACACTGGAGGGGATTAGCAGCTATGGATACAAAGACGTTTTTAGACTCATCTTGCTGGAACAGCCCTGGCTCCAGAGCTCCTTCCTGCTGGTCTGTGTCAGTGCCAAAGCCACAGCCAATGGATCTGTCTGGATGGACCCAAAATGATGGATTACGAATTTAGACACAGCCAGCACTGTGTGTACGTTACAATCAGACCTTCACTCATCACTATCTTAATTAACATCTTATCTGAGCAGAAGGAAATGCTCACTCCAGAGGGCTGCTCCTGCCTCCCTGCAGGAGTGGGAATGCTGGTTCTTCAGGAGGCAGGAGCACTCCCTCCTCGTTCCAGGGTGGAAATGCAGGAACTCAGGGCTGTGACAGGCACTGCTCATCCATCACCCAGAGGATGTTCTGCTCCCTTCCACTTGGGCTCAGCCCAACACTCTCTCCTTTCCTTCCTAACATCAATTAAGCTTTAAAAAAGGCAGTTAGGACAAGAAATTGCAGAAAAATGATGGTCATTTTATTGTTTGTTCCTTAATTGCACAAATAATGAGGCAGTTTTCAAGTAGTGCCACCTCAGAACTGGCATTTTAATGCTGCTGTTACTGTGGTCTGAGTGCTAATGCCCTCGGGTTTATCACCAACTGCTCAAAAAATGTCTTGTTAGGGAGGCATTGCAATTACAGATTGTACATATTCAGGGTACAGTTAAAGAAGCCAAGAATTCAGTTTCTGAAAATATATTTACTGTGCATTCCAGTTTCCTGGTTATAGTCTCTTACTACTCTACAAGGCACCAAGTCTTGGCAAAACCCCTCGTTAACACAACCTAATGTTTTCCATTTAAATAACAAAAAATTCAACACAAAGTGATGCTTTGCTGTTTTTCCAGTTTGCTACGTTGTGTGACAGGAACAGATGAAACAGCAGCACAGCTCCTGCCCCATTCTCCCAGCAGGAAACACGGAGCTGAATTTAACAGCATTTTTAAATTCGAGTTTCAATTACAGCTCTATCTGTATTGGAAGCTTGGTTCCCAACATCTGCCAACAGGAAAATTCACTCTTGTGTTGCTCCAAGGCCAGGCTGGGTGAGGCTTTGAGCCACCTGGGATAGTGGAAGGTGTCCCTGTCCATGGAATTGATGGTATTCCAGGTCCCTTCCAGCCCAGAGCATTCCCTGGTTCTCTTCTCAGAGAATTCCCCTCTTTCCAGCCCCATCCAAGAGGGACATCCCCCCTCCCTCTGCCCCAGCACAGACAGGGATGTCTGGAAAAGCCACACAGGACTTGACACTTCCCCTGAGACACCTGGGAACGAATGCAGAGGCTCTGGGAGAAACCACCTGGATTTAGAACAGAATTATGAATGTAATGAGTGGCAGTGGAACAATCCATGGTTCAAGCCTGACTTTGAAACTAATAAAAAGAATAAAAATCCTCTTTTTTTAGGTGAAAACTTTCCAAGAGTCACAAGTCCTTGTGTTGAACCTCCTTTTCTATCTATTTCTGCTGTGCTGGACAAATATACATTTAACCTGAGAAAATCTGCAGAAACTCCTCCTAGGAAATACTCCCTGAAGCCCTGAAACATTTATAACCAGAGAGAGCTTGTAAAAAACAATAAAGGCCCATTAATTGTACTGGGCTCTCCCCCTGAAACTGCATCCTGAGCTCTTCCCTGAGGCCCCTGGAACATCTCATTTGCTGCAGCAGGCTCAGCTCCTTCCAGAGCCCCCAAAACACTTGGCATTTTGTGTGCTCAGCCTAAAACTGCCTGCGAGGTATTTCTGCTAAGGATGTTCAGTTGCAGCAAGGAAATGAGAAAGCAGGGTTTCATTGAAGTGTTCTAACAAGTTCCTTCTTCCAGTTGAGCTGCTGCCCCAGCCCTGAGCACCCCAAAGGTCAGAGCCCAGCTCAGCTAACGAGCCTGGGAGCTGGGGCAGGAACAGGGACATCACAAACAATCACTCATCTCTCCTTCATGCTAAACTTCAGGGCCTTGTAATTTGGCTTTCTCAATACAAGGCTCAGCAGGAGACAGCTAATGACTTTTTCCACCTTAAAATAAGCTGTTCCACACTGTGCTCACTTAGCTTTGTGTGGGAAGCCTCAAGTCAGGTAAAATAAGCCTCTTATGCCACAAAAGGTGGTGGGGGGGAAAGAATATTTCTAAACTAGAATTATTCCTATGGTTTAATAGGAAATGCCAGCAGGTACATCAGGGGTGTTCCCCTGCCTGGCCTGCACTGGGAGCACGTGGGGAGAGGAAATGTGGCTCTCAGCAAGCAAGGCAGACAATTTTAATAAGGAACTGGAATCCAAAATGCCACAGTGATTGGACATAACACTCATCCCTCCAGGGAACACTTCCTTTGGTTTTACACTGCTGGCTTCCCCAATTCCCAATTTAATTCTGTGTGTGTCCATACACTGCTTCAAAGCAAGGGGTCAGTAAACCAGAAAATATTACAGGATTAAAAATCAACTTTTTAATAGAGAAAAAAAAATCAAGCGAGTCCGAACACAGAAGAATTTGCCCGAGTGCATTGTGAGGAATCACCCTCCAAGGTGAGTTCTCCCCTTGCAGGTTCAGACTGTCAAAGCTGGAGGCAGCTCTGTGGGAGCTGTGAGCCAAAACACCTCCTGGGGGGTGGGTTCCTTTCCCCCCCCTGTGCACAGGCAGGGGCTGAGGCAGCCAGGGATCAGATGGGAGGAAGGCTGAGCTGAGCTTGCCAAGCAAACAGGGAGACACTGAAGGACTCCTTGCCCTCCTGACAGACTCCTGCAGAATTCCTCTCTCATGAAACCCCAAAACAGTCCCCAGGACAATGGACTTACACTACAGATTTCAACACAGCAAACACTCCTTTCCCCAGGGTGCTCTACTAGACTGGATAACTCCCAAACATTGGACAAGTGCCTTCACCTAAAAAATCCTTTCCATTTTCTAATTTTTTAAAGGTGAAAAGGGCAAGGAAATAAATCACAGCAGTAAACTAGAGCTGGACTGTAAGGTTCAGTGGTTGAAGTGGTCAAGAATGAACACAAAGATTTTATTATTTTTTTAAATCCCAGAATGGTTCGGGTGGGAAGGGACCTTAAAGACCATTTAATTCCACCCCTGCCCTGGGCAGGGACACCTCCCACTGTCCCAGGGGGCTCCAACCTGGCCTTGGACATTCCAGGGATGGGGCAGCCACAGCTTCTCTGGGAAATCCATCCCAGTCCCTCCCCACCCTCCCAGCCAGGAATCCCTTCCCAATATCCCACCTAACCCCACTCTCTTTCAGTTGTGGATTCTCACAGCTCCAAACAAACTTCCTGAGACAGAGCTACAGATCTATGAATAGCAACACAATCCTCCTGCCAGCCAGGCTGTTCATTACTGTGTCAGAAACCATTTAACCCACCAGACTCAAACGGGACTTTCTATTCCAGCTGAAAAGCTAAAAATAATTTTTCCCATGTTATCACACGGTTTGTCACCAACATTCCCAGTGCCAGGAGGTGCCAGCAGGCAGTGCCAGCTCTGATCCTGCAATGGTTACCTGTGTTTTACTGCCAGGCTCTGCCCCTCTCACACCCCCCCCCCCAGTTCTGCATGTGCAGAGATAATTAAAATTACAAAAATACCTGGACTGGTTTGGCTGCTTCGAATGCTCTCTGCTCCAACAAGGAAACCTTTGTGGAGATGTGTCCACAGGGCAGTGCCAGCACACTGAGCGTGACCACGTCTGACTGTGGCACAAACTCACACCTGGTGGTGCAGGACAAGCACCCACACCAGGAATTCAGAGCTGCTCATTCCCTGAACAGTGGGAAGCACTTTACCCTCTGCCCAGAAATCATTTCAGCACAGCTTTAAGTTACCAGCTCATTCTGAGAGAACACTCCCTTCAGAATGAACACCACCCTGCCCAGAGACATTCCCCAAGCTGGACCCCCAGGTGTTCCAATGGACAGCAGGGGAGGGGAAAGGCTGGTCCAGCTACAAACACAGCAACCAGCACAACCCCAACTTCCACCTGTGTGACCCATGGAAACCTCCCTCCATTCAAAGGCCTTGATTCTTACCTTCTGTTCCCCATCTCCTGGCAAGTTGCTGATCCATTTTACACTAGAAATGAGTATCTTTGTTTTCAAGGGGCCTTGCTGAAAGTGCTCTGAACCAATGCCCAGATTGCCTGGAGCCCCCTTGCCCACACAGCCAAGCCTGATGCCAGGCAGGAATCCCCTGCAGGGTTTGATTTCCCTCCCATCTCCCCTTTCTCTGTGTCCAGTCCTGTGTGTTGCCTCGCAGTGAGTGGGGCCAGAAGCCACACTTGTGGCTCCCACCTCCCTCTCCTTCCCCTGTCCTTTGTGTCTCAGCTAGGCTGATGCCAGGGGCAGCTCCTCTGCAGCCAGCAGCCCTTTCTCACCAAGGATGCTGCCATCTGTTCCTGTCACTTTGTTCCTCTATTGACTGCTCTGACCATCTTCTCCTGACACATCCATTTGTGGCAGCTCCCCAGACTATTCCCACAGGAAAAGGAGCCTCCCCAAGCTGCCCTCCACCGTGTGCCAAGGGAAATCATGCATTTACTCTCCTGCTATCACATTACTTCCCTTCAATGTGACTTGTATTATTGTTTATTACTTTACCATCGATTTCCTCTTAACTCAAACACAGCAGTGCCAGGCTGCTAAAGCCTTGTTGTCAGGGTTTGGTTTGGGGTTGTTTTTTAGTTCTGACTGTCAACTCCTCCAAATCTTTTTAGTTTTTTCTTGTGGTTTTACGTTTAAATTAATCAGAATGTGTGTTTTTTTAAACTTTCTTTTCATTGTTATTACATTCACTTTTGAAGAGTCTCTCCCACTTCATTTTCTAATGCTGCTTTTGGTGGCCTGTCCAAGTCTCTCTGCCTGAAAAGCATTACACTCTCAGCTGTTCCCTTAAAATTCTGTTTAAACTGACTCTTAAATAGGTGTTTTTGGAAGTTAAATGCTCTACTCTGCTGGATTTATTGCTTCTCCCAGGAGGCCAAATTTGAATAAAATGATGACAAACCTCAGAGCAGTATCTTGAATCACATCTCGTTTCCTATGCAGGATTGATCAAGATTGGCTTTTCTTTTCACATGAGGTTATTTTGCTGCAAATACCAGAGGTTTGTAAGATTTAAACTCCTCCCCAAACCCAGCCAACAGACCCATAATTGCAGTTTAATTTCTGCTCTGGCAGCTTTTCTCTCTCAGCCTTTCATGGACATTATCAGTATATCGTGACAAAAGCTTCTGTCATTGTCTCAAGATCATAATCATTCTACACAACTTTTCATTCATAACATTCCACAATTCCTTTTGATGCTATTAAATAATTTGTCCTATTTGACTCCAAACTGTCTGGAATATATAAAACACAATTCCTCCACAGCACAACCAATCCTACAGGAGTTTTACCTTGGAAAAAGACCATCTCCCTCAGTAAGTTCCCTTTTCATTTGGAGAGTCAATGGAAGGATATGATGCTTGTGCTGGCAGGGAACTGCATGCCATGCAATCATTTAATGCAGAGTTACCAAGCACACAACACTGGAAACCCATGGAGATCAGGGGGTTCCACTCATCCACCCCCTCTGTGCAGTTTCCAGACCTGGGAGTCACGAGGGAATAACTGGTCAACAGAAGAGAAAGGAAGAAGAAAGACCTTTTCCTGACCTATTTTGTTAAAATAATCAGAGTTTTCATCAAGCCCTCCCAGTTTCAGATGTTGGAGGAGAAAGAAAGATGATGGGATCCAGGAAGCTCCTGTTTTACAGGGACACAGGGACCAGGAAACCAGGCAAGGACCTTTCCCTCCCCTGCAGCTTGCAAGGATTCTGCTGCTAAATCACACCAAGTCCCTTTTATTACACACAGATAATCTGAAACTAGTTGCTCTCTGTTGATGACAAAAACTACTTTTAAAACCAACCTGCTGCTGTGAAATCCAGCCTGGGAAGGTTCCCTGCCCTCTGCCCTGGGAGCAGGACACCAGGAATGCACTGGGCCAGTTCCAGAGCCCCAGCTCCAGTGGGAAGTGTCAACCTGCCTGTTTGCAGCCCACTTCCAGCCAATGCCAGTCCCAGACTTTGCACAGCACTTGAACAACCTCATTAACTGTACAGCCAGAAATATGCTGCTGTAACTCTCAGCAGTGTGAGGGTGCAAGTGTCTGTCTGGTGTAAAACTCCTCCAGACACTAAAATAAAATATTTCCTCAGCTGAAGTTTCTTTATATCCTCTGGGTCACTCTCTCAGAGTTAACAGTGTCCCGTAAATCTGACTTAACTACAGTGCATAAATCCAACTTCTCAGTGACAAAAGCTTACATAAACTCATCTCCATTCCCCCACTGGGGCTGGGGCTCAGTGAGGGACAGATTTAGGGCTCCAGACCAACACAACACTTACAGGCTCTTCTAAATAAGGTCTGGGATTTAACAGGCAGTTGTTGCTTCACCTCAGGCTGCTGTATTTCTGTGTGAGCCCTGCCATGCTCTGTGCTGTGCCCACACCTCCAGAGGCAGCGATTGCCAGCCCCCAAGCTCTGCCTGGGCTTCCTGCACACCATCACCTTCCAGGGGGACACAGCACAGCCAGAGGAACACTCAGGCACCTCACCCCCTAAATCACACCCTCTGAAGGGAGCTCAGCTGGACAACGAGGGTATTTTGGTTTGCCTAATGTTTTATAACCTAAATCAGATGAATGACTGCAGAGAAAAACAAAAAAGCTATTTGTGTTTCACTACAATTCTCGTTGGGATTGAATAGAATTGTTATAATTTAAAAAAAATGGTTTGTCCAGAGGCACCTTTTAACCACGTTACCATGAAAACCTGACTGGCAGGGAAGTGGTGGAGTCACCATCCCTGAGGTGCTCAAAAAGCAGGGAGACGTGGAACTTTGGGATACTGGGCAGGGGGGATCAGTCAAAGGTTGAACCTGATGCTCTTACAGGACTTTTCTTAAGGATTCTGCTATTCCATGATCCAGGTCCTCAGGAAGAAACCACAGCCCAAAGCAAATACCCTGCCCAGGAACCTTCACCTGGGGCAGCTGGGACACCATCCCTGGGATCCCACCTCACCAGGCTGCTCTCCTTGGGATCCCACCTCACCAGGCTGCTCTCCTTGGGATCCCACCTCAGCCAAGGCTGCTCTCCTTGGGATCCCACCTCACCAGGCTGCTCTCCTTGGGATCCCACCTCACCAGGCTGCTCTCCTTGGGATCCCACCTCAGCCAAGGCTGCTCTCCTTGGGATCCCACCTCAGCCAAGGCTGCTGTTTTGGGATCCCACCACCACATGAGCTGCCCCCAGGTCCCCTCCTGTGTCTGTCTGGCCCAGCCCCAGCCCCAGCAGCAGTTCCAAGCCCCTGGCTCTGTGGTGTTCCTGGCTCCAGGAGGACATGCTCCAGTTCTTACTCTGCTTTGCTGCTTCCCTCTCACTCACCATCGCTCATGGCATCAAAGATAAACCCTGGATTACTTGAGAGGAAGACCTTGTTCTGTTCTCCTATATGAACCTGTTCTTTTTTGCATAAATAAATATTCAGGAGACACACAATTAGAATGCAGGCTCTCTCCATCCCAGGAGTCCTCTACCCCACTGGCTATAATCACTCTTTTCCATCACTTCTCTCTCAAAGACTGAGTTTTCCCTAATAAGTAGAACAACTTCAGTAGAAAAGGTTGAGAATTCACTCTGTAGAATACTCTTTGGCATGGTGCTTAGAATATTTATTGGTTATTACAGGAAAATAAAGAATTGAGCACAAATCCCATACTAGAAGAAATTAATGATGTGTATACAGGACTCTTAGCACTGAGTAAACTATTTGTACAAAGCAGTCCCAAAGATCCCCAGCAAATGCTCCATGAGGAGAGGAGGGCTTTGGCCCCAGAGCAGCTGTGTACAAAATCCTCTCACTGCTGGCCTGCTCCCCAAAAGGGATTTTCCCAGGAACCTGCCCATGCCCACCAGAAAACCTGCACAGGAGGCTGCACCCTCCTAAATTACTAAATCCAGGCAGGAAGGCACCTTCCCAATCCTCATCCCAAGGGTCCTGACTTGCCCTGAGAAACCCCAACAGAACTGCAAAGGCACCTCAACTGTGGGGAAGGAGCAAACTGGGATCCAACCCCACACACCATTTTTGTGGGAGCTTCTCTTGTTCATTGGAGGCAATTAAAGCTGCTATCAAAGCTACCACCTACCTCAATGTATTTTAATCATCTAAAAGGGAATTATTAAGTATGATAATAATATCCCAAGGAGCTTCCAGGCAAACAGTACATCACTGAGCAAGCCAGACCTCTCAAGCCATTAAGGATTTCCCAGAACAGTGCACCTATCACCACTGATGAAACATGTTATCATTTTAAAGTGCAATAACTGCTTAAATGGAAAGGGAAATCTTTTCTCAGGGAAGATAGAGAGTTAGAGGCAGGTTCCCAGTAAAGACAGCAGTACTGGAGTATCACATCAGAAAAGAGGTGATGATAATCTTCAGCCATTCTGGCATTACAGCTTCCATAAGTGGTAAGAAGAGGAGCAGCTGCTGCTCAGACATTCCCAAAATGCCACTCATTTTTGCAATGGCTTAGGTACCTCACACTAAAAACACAAAGCCATTTAGATGATTTCATGATTTAAAAGCAGAGAGAAAGAAAAAAAAAAACCCTCAAAGTGCTCAGATTTATAACTATTCTTGGCATAGCCCTAAACCTTCCCTGCATCTGAGGGCAGTAACAATTTCCAGAAGTCTGCATTAGATGTTCCCTCAAGTGCCTCTTGAGGAGGTTGGATTTATTAGTGCTAAAAGAACACATGGACAGGGGTCACCTGCATCAAAGAGCAGGGCCAGCAGTCACAGGGGTCAGTCCTACTCGGGCCCTTTTCCTGCAGCTAAATGAAAAGACCAGCAGAACAAGGATTCTGTGCAAGCCCTTTGTTTTCTCTCCCCTTTCTGATGTGCAGCAGGTTGTGGCAGCACCTGGATGTGAGGAGTCAGGAGAAGAGCTGGGACAACCTGAGCAGGGCAGGAAGGGCTGGGCAGCTCCATGGAAAAGGCTGGTGGCTGTCCAGGGACTATGGTGTCTCCTCCTGCCTGCATTCCTGGGAAGGTGCTGCTGCCATGTCTGTCATGGCCCACAGGGGATGTCTGGGGCATCCCAGGATCCCAAATCCCACTGAGGAACTCAGCAGCTTCAAACTGTCCAAGTGGACAACTCAGCAGGGCTGGGCCACAGCTGGAAGTCACACATTCCCTATTTTCCCACTATCTACAGGGACTCAGAGGGACAGGGCAAGGGGGAAGGGAGAGGTGGGATATTGGGAAGGAATCCTGGCTGGGAGGGTGGGCAGGCCCTGGCACAGGGTGCCCAGAGAAGCTGTGGCTGCCCCATCCCTGGCAGTGTCCAAGGCCAGGTTGGAGCCCCCTGGGACAGTGGGAGGTGTCCCTGCCCAGGGCAGGGGTGGCACTGGATGGGCTTTAAGGTCCTTCCCACCCAAACCAATCCATGTCCCTACTCTGGGAGTTGCTGCCACAACAATCAGGTGCCCATGTCTCCTGACTTCAGTGGGAGCTGTTTTCCTGTATCCAACACGAGCACACCTTCCCCAGGAACCCTGGCTGGAAAGCAATTAGTTGATTATCTAGAGAACTTTAAAACCAAGGAAGCAGCAACCACAAAATGGAGCTGAGCCTGGAGCAGAAAGCTTGGTATCACACAGAAACCAACAGTAATAAATCACAGTTTCATCCTGCACAACTATTGTTCAGTGCCTTTATTTCCCACATGCTCAGTGCTAACAAGCCACATCTGATTAATCCTCCTTCCTTTGGATACCAAGCACTAACTAGTCAAAATTAGGGCTCTCTGGCCTATTTGACAAAAGCCTGTTCCCAAATCTCACTAAAGAGATGAAAATTACAAATCTTTAATGAGTCTCTTATACCCTGGGTTTGGATTTTCTTTTTCTTTCCATCCCCAGTAGCAACTGGAACACCATCTCTCTAGTGAAAGTAAAATGTGGCAAGGAGAGATTGCTGTTAGGAATTCATGTTTTTATTTTTTAAATGGTAAGACTCAGAAGCCAAGCTTTCCCCCCACCAGCACACTATGAGAAGGCCAGCAATCAGCTCTCAGAAAGGACATGTTTTCCATAAATCCCCCTCCCCTGGCTCTGCCTTTCTTCTTGTGTGCTCAGCTAGAGCAATTAGGAGAATAATCTATAGGAAGCCTCCCCCCAAAAGCCTCTCACAGCTTTCTCCAGCTGTTTCCTTCTTTTTGTTGCCAGCAAACCCAAGCTCTGCAGAGATGATTCACCTCAGCAGGGCTCCAAACTCTACATCTGCTCTGGGGGCATAATCTTGGCTGGGTACATGGAAATGGTCTTTAAACTAATGGAGTCACTCGACTAAGCGAAAAATCCTCTTCTCTGAGTCTACACACAAAGGGTTTATTCTCAATTTTACTTCTAGCTGGGCATTTTCAAGATTATCATCTTTCTTCTTTAATCATCATAATGCTGCTTTGCAACACACATTGCTCTTGTAAAAGGGCCTTACTGCACTCCCTGAGTGCAAATCTGCATCATCTCCTTATAATACAGACACAACCAACACTGACCTGGCCAGCAACAAAGAAATCCCAAGGCAGAAGTGGAACTGCCATTCCCTGACCACCAACTCTCCCAAACCACAATGCTGCCCCAAAAACTACACTGAAACCGTTTAAAGATGGGTTGGAGCTTCTCATTCTCCAAGGAAATGCAGAGTTCTTCCTTAATTACAACTGGAGAGAGGCTGCATCTCTGCAATTCCCTGGGAGAGTGGCCCCAGCCCAGGATTCTGGATGGAGGAGCAGCACACTGACAGTCACTGAGGGGTTTGGGGGCTCCATGGGAGAAACACATTCCCACAGGCTGAGGAAGGGAAAAGGTGAAGGATTTCTTCCCTGGTCCAGAGAATGAGTAAAAATATTTGCCTCCAAGGACACGTGGAAGAGTCTGTACAAATCAGAGCTAAACTGAGATAAACCACCGTGGTGCTTATTGCTCAGGGCTGCCCAGAACAGCTCCTCTGGGAGGAACCCAAAGGAAGCTCTCACTGAGCTTTGGACTTGATGCATAAAATTTCCCCTTCTCAGAATGTGAAGCCCAGAGAGTTCAGAAAGAAGAATGCAGAATGGAGTCATCATTTTCATCACTCAAAGGTTTCCTGGGCAAAAGATTTCTTGGGATAGCAGGAACTTCTCTCAAATGCTGAACAGGCCCATTTCCACTCTCTGAAGACCAAAAATTCCCCCTGAACTCCTGGGATTGGGGATTGTTGCTCCCTCCACACTCATTACCCAGCCACCATCTGCCAGGAACTAATAAAACAACAGTTCCCTCCTGCTCCTCAGATAACTGATCTCATCACCTTTGCAGAATCGTTAACAACCAAGAAGTGCAAGTTTAATAATTCCTCTCTTGGGATCTGGAGTGCTGGGCATGTATTATCATAAAGGAAATTCATTTTTGTATATTCCAGAACATGAGTTTCCACAGGAGACAGAAAAATTGAGGACTAACAAACACTGGAAAAGTTGTGATTTATGCTTTGGCTCCCCAGGGAGGAGAGGATGAAACGTTACCTAAAGCTCAGCTTAGCTGTGGACTAACCTTACTAAAATAATTCCAGACATAGAAAGGGGCCCCAGAACCCCCAAAAGAACATCACAAGGAGTCTTGAGATTCTGTTTTAGCTTCTAAAGCAAAACAAGCCCTACCCATTGTCACAGCAGGAAAACTGCTTCTCTCAGTAAGGAACTTGGTGACTCCCACTCAAGCAGACACTGTTCCCCACAAAGCTCAACGATCTGTTGTCTCAAGTGCTCACAACAACTTCTGTGTTTGTCACAGCAGCACTGAAGGAAGCAGGCAGATAAAATCCAACCCCCCAGAGCCTCCTGGGCTGGATGTGCTGCTGGGTCCCCTCCTGCACAGAACTCAGCAGCTGCTCAGCTCCTGGAGCCCAAACCTGCCGCAGCCTTCAAGCACAAACAGCTAAAGGTGATTTTCCCAAAGAAGAGACTTCTCCACTCAAGTGCTGACATAACAGCAATGGATCACAAGGAAAAACACAGCCTGGATCCCAAAGGATCACCTTTCCATGGACAGCCTCCCACGTTCTGGGTGCCATTCACCCAGCCCCAATCCCTCAGTGGCACCAAGGCCAAGCAGAGGAAAACAGTTCCAAGCAATTGCACATTCTGCATAGTGCTGCTGGTCTAATCTTTTTTCACAATCTCACATCTGTTACAGTCTCTGAACTATCATTTAATAAAATCAACTGATAAAACTGAGGAGGGGAGGGAATCATATAAACTTTGAAGTGTGGAAACCTTGGAGAAACACCTGAAGCTGCAGCTGGTTCTCCCTGTCCTGCCAGTTTAGAAGGAGCTTATGTAGAGTCCTGATCGAATCCAACTCTGCCTTTCCCAGAGTTCATGATCAGGAATTGAGGCTCTGCTGGAACCCAGAAGGGAGGGAAATGCCAGGCAGTGACAGATCCAAGGTGACAGCACCCTGGGACAGGGCTCTGCGCCCCCATCACTTACCCAGCTCTCCCTGGAAAATGGGCTGCCCTGCACCAAATGGCCTCATTTACTGCTCTGTGGTGTCTATTCCTGTCCATATCAGAGAATTTAATTGGGCTCTTGTAACTCAAATGACTTCTTTTGACTAATTTGTATTAGAGATTGCTTTATTGGAGGCTTGAAAAGGTTATCTGTGTTCCTTAATGCCATGTCTCAGCTCCACCTGGACCTCGGGTTAGGGAAATATCCTTTATGGCAACACTCTTGTTGCCTTTCAGACTCAATTTTTCTTTTTAACTAGAAAGCTCAGGTCCAAATTATCAACCAGCTGATACAAATGTGAATCTTACAAAATTTAAATCACAGAATCATTAAGGTTGGAAAAGAGCTCCAAGACCACCAAGTCCAATCTCTGACCAAATCCCACCATACCCACTAAAACTCCTTTTACTCCTTTGGGGAACAAAAGATTAGTACAAGTAACAGCCACAGCAGTTTCCATGCAGACATGGAAGTGAGTTCTCCCCTTCAGTCCCCAAAATCCCACAGCAGCCCAGAGCTGCCTCTCTGCAGTCCTTCCCACCCTGAATTTGCCTTCCAGGTCTCCTACAAATTCCTACCCACAGCTCCAGCTTTCCCAAGGTTTCTGTCTCCTTCTCCCTCAGCCTTTAGGATTAAATTCAGTGCTTTTGCTCGTCCCCAGCACCTCAGCTCCCTGGAGTTCCCTGACCCATCTTGTGACTCATCCCCCAGCAAACATTTGTCCCTTATGACCCCGAGCAGGATTTCAATTCTGAGCTATAAAATCCCTAATTTTTGCTTAGTGAAAAACCCAAGGCAGGGGAAAAGCAGGAAAGAGAGTTGGAGAAAACTCATTATTACAGGATATGAATTATTACCCACAAATCTTGTAGGTCCCTCTCCCAAGGCTTATTAAAATACAGACTCTGACAGAATGGGGCTGCTTCTTACCTGGGCTCCTCAAGACCCAGGCTTCCTTCTCAAGCACTGAAACCAAACTCAGACTAAAAGGCACAGTAGCAAAGCACTAAAATGAAGCCAAGTCAGGGACCCGTTTTTTGCCTGTATTGACACCTCTGTGCTCTTGCTGAACATGTAAAGCCAACCCTGTCCCCAGGAGCAGAGGTGGCACCTCGGTGCCATCAGCCACCCAGACCACGGGCACGGGGCATGGGCACCATGCCACTCCTGCTCTGGGAGCAGGGAATTGCCACGGCCAGCCCAAAGCCAGGGGTGTCCCCATGGGGGCAACTCCACGGGACACAGGCAATGCCTGCTGCCTGTGCGTGCTACAGGGAGTCCTGACCAAAAATACTGCAGGACGAATTCGGATTTTCTCAGACAATCCCAGCAGCTGCTCAAGAAAAAATTCCAACTATGCTGGCACCGAGAGCAGGCTGGAGAGCGCCTGGAGAAACCCGGGATAGGAGAAGGTGTCCCTTCCCATAGGAGGTGGGATGGGATGGGCTTCAAGGTCCCTTCCAACCACACTCGTCTATGATCCCCTGAAATAAAATCATTATCGGTTAAACTCAAAGGCCATCAGCATATCAGCTTTAACCTCTCAGTTACAAACTTTTAATTTATGTCCATGAACATAAACATCCCCCTTCCCTTTCACGCACAGTCCTGCAGGGAAGTGTTCCCTTCTCCCCTCCCTGCCTCCCTCCCCAGCGCCTCCTCTTCCCCCTGGGCACGGCTTTCACCGGCCTCACCAAGTGGCTGGTAATTAACTTTTCCTCTGCTTTACTTATTGACCGTTTCCCAGGATGGATTATGCAGAACAACTCTTGCCCCTCTCGCACAGCTTTAGCCAGGGGTAAAACACGATACCTACGAAGAGATAAGTCTTTTTTTTCCTCCTGCTGGGAGAGTAAGTAACCATGGCTGCACAAGAAACAATGCCTGCAGATAAAAGAATGCCTCTAGATGATAATGTTTGTCAGGAGAGATTTGCACATTTCTTTGAACTGATATATTTATATCCTGTTAATTATTTGAGGAAAAATCTCAGAGACCTTATCACAAAGACAGCCAATGCCACGGTTCTGTTTTCCCTCTGAGGTTTAGGTTTCTTTTTAACCTGTCCCTCAAACTTTCCAGTTTGCTTGTAACAGTTTTAGTAAGTGACAAACACCTGCCCAGAACACACCAGTACAGCCTGTCAGGCAACACCTGGAGATGTGGAGGCCATTGGAGCGTTTTCACAACCAGCCTAAGTCATGTTTGGGCTTTCCTGGTAAACCCTCCCTGCCTTGTTTTGCAGGAAAAGCTGCTGTTGCAGCTCCACCACCACTCTCAGGAAGTTGTACCTGCAGGAATCAAACACACAGGTCACCTCAGGGGCCTTTTTTCCTTTATAGCCTCTGGAATGGCAATTGAGAGAATGTTCTGCTCAGCAGGTTTTCAGCTGCTGATTTTCCCTCCTAAAGGCAGAAAGGGAGCAAAGTATCCCTGGAAAGCACAGAAGGAGCACTGCAGCTGGGCTGGAGGGATGGCAGAGCTGGGCTCATCTCCCCTCCCAAGGAAAAGGGGAGTCAAAGCTCGTCCAACTCACCTGCAGCCCCCCCATCTCACGGGCTTTGAGTCACCTCTGCTCCAGGGAGAACACATCCATGGAAAACCCCAACCCACCAGGGGACTGTGCTGCAGGAGGAACCAAAGCTGGTACCACTGCCCAGCCTTTCCCAGGCTTGTGTGGCTCCAGTTTGGAATTACAACAGCACTGCACTAAAACTGTCCTTACTCAGAGATGCCAAGTGCCAGATTTGAGGCAGGTTTTCGTTCCAGAGCTGAGCAAGCTCAGCTTGGATCTGAGCCTTCCTTAGTAAGGGCAGGGGAGGTGCAGCACCCAGCACTGCTCCACATCCACCTCCCCCAGTGGCAGGACAGAACCCCCTCCCTGTGCCAAGGCAGCCCCTTCCCCTGAGGGTTTCAGAAAGGCTCAGCTCCACCTGCAGCTCCCCCAGGGCAGCCTCGCTGGCTGAGGGAACTGGAGGCTGCAGGTGGTGGCCCAGGAAATGGAATTATGTTCCTCTGGGCCAGTGGGAGCTGACAGAACTCACAAATAATCTGCTTAAAACCCTTTCCCAGCACCAAAGGTGCAGAGTAAGCACAAAGTGCAGATGTCTCCGTGGAGGTGTGAATCCCTCACACAGAGCAGCTGCTTTGCTAAAGCTCAGTGTCCCAGGAACTCCAGTCCTGGTTTGTTTAAATGCTTCAAAGTCCTTTGCACATTCTAGAACTGAGCACTAGGCTACAAATCTTACTTATTGAAGTAAAATATTCGTTTTATTATTTCACTCTGAGTGAAACAAAACCAATGAGTCATGGGAAGTCATTCACATACAGGTTTATATGAAAATATTTTCATTTCTCTAATTAAAACTCAACCAACCTGGAGTCCCTTAGTGGCAGATTCTCAGCTGTCACAATTCTCTGGGGGGAATATTTGGATGACCCATGATTTCTCTTTATAGATCAAACCATAATCACCGGTGATTAATCAGTTAAAGTGGTCCCACAACTATTTTGTTATTTTTGAGGAGTTTGAGTGCATGACAGAAAACAGGAAGCTTACATGTGTTATGAAATATGGCTCTGGATGCCATGGTACAGCAAATCTATGCTATTTTTCTTTATATCTGACACCACAGCCTGATTGCTAAGGGGTAACTCCTACTGCTTCCCTTGGGGAGTCACTGTGACCTCAGGGAGAAAGGCAAACACAAATTTAGCTGGGATACATTAAATATTCCCAGATCCAACTTGCAGCTTTTAAAGCCAAAAAGTGCCACAGCTCATATATTCTGGTCTCCCAAAAAGAGTCCATTACATGTTACCAGCTGCTCCCTTAGGAAGAATTGCATTTCACTGGATCCTGGTTTTCCTACAGACAACAATCCCAAATGGAGAATGTCCCTGGCCCAGGAGGAAATGCAGGGGAGCAGAGTTTCCTCTGGGGCTGATGGGGAGAGATATTGGAACTGAAGCAGCTTTGAAAAGCCAGGTCTGGCTGCAGCCCTGAGCAAGCCAGGCTTTGTCCCCTCCTTTTTTTTATCTTCTCCTGCCCTAAACAACTCGTGTGCTTTGTGTTGTCAACAGGACCGTGTGCCAACTGCGATAGAAACATTTACTTAGAGGTTAATTAACTTTCCAAAGCCCCCGGGGAAACAAAGGGAAGTGGTGCCTGATAACAGTGGCACAGGAGGAAGTTTTAAGCTTCTTTCCAGTTCCGCTTTTTCCTTTTATAAACGTGAATCCTGGACATGAATTGTCCTTTAGCAGGTGTCCCTCCTTCCCAGGTGACTGGAGTGCTAACCAAGCATTCCAGGAGCAGCACAGCCCGAGCCTGAACAGCAGCATCTTCCCCCAGACCCCCAAATGACAAAGCCCTGTGAAAACCAAACTACCCATTTGCTATTTGGGACGTTTGTGATGGATTTAAATCAAACCTCAGCAGCCAGGGCTGTGCCCCAGTATAACCCAGCAGAAACCAGTGTGGCTGCTCTGCATTTACACAGCGGGGCGCAGTGGAGGGCAGGGAAGAAATGCAACACCCAGCTCAAAGTGACTCATCACTCACAGCAATCTTTCAACCCTCACCGAAAACATCCTAAATCACACACAGACCATGCAGCACAACTACGGGAAACACTAAGTTTGGAAAGAAAGGGAAGGTAGAAGACAAGCAAATGCAGATAAAAGGCCAAGGAAGAAGCACATCCTAAGGAAAAAAAAAAAAAAGGATCCTGGCTTTGTTACTTTCCATAACAATCTTGTCAGAGTGTTTTCCCTGGAAGGAAAGTGTCTGTCAGAGGAACTGAGAGGCAGATCTGAGTCAGGGGAACAAAAGCAGATGAGCAGAGGAGAAAGGAGTCAGCAGCCAGTCCCCCAACAGTCTGGCACACAATAAAACACACCAGCAATCACAGCTTCCCTGAGAGACAGTGCAGGAGCTGCAGAGATGAACAGATGGAAAGACAAAGGCAGGCAGGAATCAAATGCACAGCTCCAGCAAGGAGACTCCCCACCAGTGCACATTTTGCAGGCTTTACTTCCAGAACTAGGTCAAGGCAGTTTTTTTCTTTGCCCTTTAACTGCTGCCTGCTGTAAAAAGTTCTGAAGTGAGGAGGATGGATCCCTAAGAATCCCCCAAATTATTCTGAGCGTGTGTGGAAAATAAAATCATGGATGAATCTGCTCGTGTTGGAAGCCCTTTAAAGCAGAGAGTGCAAAGACACAAAGTTAATTCCACCCGTGTAAACAAATCAAGTTTCAGCATAAAATTAACCCAGGTACAGACCAGGGCACTCCATGAGAATATGAGGAAGGGGATAAAATACAAAGTGATTTGCAGAATGGCTGGAGAGGTTGGGGGCAGATAAATATATTTACACCATGCTGACAGATGGCAAAAAGCCTTGGTAATTGCATTCAGATTTCTTATCAATAGCAATTCCTTTTCTCCCTTAACCTGACAAGTTTCTCAATCCTCTGCTATAAAAATAATTCTGTGATGGCAACAGTAACACTCTTTATTCCTTAGCATTCCAGGAACATGGATTTGGGAACAGATCAACTAAAATCTCAGGAGCAACCCCAGGGGTTCTCAGCACTATATAACCCCCCCAGACCCCACCAACAAAGGGCTTCTCTGTCTGTGCCCCCCCTGCCCCCCCAATCCCTGCAGTGCTGCCACCCTGGCATATGGGCACACAACCCCAGGCAGGGATGATTCCCGAGGCTGGGAGGGAGCACAGCTTGGCCTTTGTGCCCTGTTCCCACATGCTAAGGCACAGCAGCCTGGCTGGCACAACACATGGCCCAGCATTCCCAAGCAGCAGGAACTCCCTCACTTCATCTAAATCTCTCTGAGCCCCACAAACATGATTATCAGGCTGTTCCCTCCCCTGCCAAGGCCTGGTGCCCAGGGAGTGATTCCCAGAGGCACAGAGGGAAGGCAGAGCCCAGGGCTGGGGGGTGCAGGGCAGCAGCTCCCAGTGGCACCTGGGCAGGGACAGCAGGATGGACTGGGAGTCCCACACCAACCCTGCTGCAGAACCTTGGCTGAGTCATTTGTCCTCCTGTCCTTCCCTTGGCTCCTCTCTGAAGTTCTCCTGATGTGGTTCAAAAAAATCCAAAGCCCAGCACACTGAAGCTCCAGTGGCCTCTGCTGACACAGATCAAGGCTGAGCCCTCTCTGGACTTGTGCTCAGTTTAGTTTCCCACTTTTATGTCTTGTTGGCCAAGGCCCAAGTTGTGCTCCCCCTGCCAACCATCTGCTCCAGAGCTGAACTGAGTCTCCAAATCACCGGGAGCACGAGCCCAGCCCTGGCTGTGGAACACACACCACCAAGGACACAGGAGCCGAGAGGGACTTTTCACTTGGTTGGATTTTGTCCACTCGTCACACAGGTTATTCCTTCATTTTCCTCAAGTGAAGAATGTCCTTAGGATGACTGGAGTATTTATGAAAGCTTTTAGACCAACGAAATTTAAGAGTAAATTAAAAAATAGACAGGATGTGCACTAGGTAAGAAACCCCACATTGACTCAGAAGCACAAATTATCAAGAGCTATAAACTTGGAATAAGAGTATAAAATATTTATTATAGTAAGGGAGACTTAGATTCTATTAAGACACAGAAAATGTAGACTGAAATTAGAAAAATTGCCCTGACAAAGTGCTATTGATTAAGGAAGGAACATCCTGTGTGAGTGGAAGGAACTGACAATTAAAACAATTTTGGACTGAAAATAAGCCCAGTCCTCGGGTCCTTTTCCTGACACCTCCTCACAGGCACCAGGATGCTTTGTTCCAGCCTTGAGTTCAATATGAGTCTGGGAAAGAGTCACACAGGGAAGAGTTTGAGCTCAGGACCAGATTGTTCTGTCTCTGCTCACAACTCGGGGCTTCCAGGTCATTCCCATGGAGCAGCAGAAAAGGAGGAAAAGGAAAATGCAGGACAGTGTTTGGGGTTAGAAGGGTGTTCTCAAGCAGACAGCTAAGGAGCTCTGCTGCCGACTGGAGTGGGAGTAAATTAAGGGTTTGTGAAGGGGAAAAAAGCTCCTTCTCAGGGACCACCCAACAATGGAACCCCCAGCCTGGCTCTGAGTGACACCAAGAGGTGCAGGAAGGAACCAGCAGGGCCAAAGTTCACCCTGTCACACACAGGCACAGCCCCAGAGCAGGACACAGCTCCCTCACCTCCCACCCACCCTCTCCAATCCCTTCGGGACTCACAAGACAAAAGGAAGGTTTTCAGCATTAACAGCTCTGTGTTCAGCGCACCTGGAAGGTCTGAAAGCACAGCAGAGATTTGCAGAAGAGCTCTCAAACCAGAAGGCTTTAACTCTGACAAATTGGAGAGATTTCCTCTCCCTACAAGCCTGGCCTCTCTGAAATCCATACAGCACCTGGGAGAAATCCAGGGGGATTGGGAATGCAAGGTGATTCGTCCTGGAGAGTCAGGATTATTTCTTTTCAACATTCCCTGGCTACCAGAAGTCAGTGCTGCCCCACATCAGCCGTGCCCAGCATGGAAATGATGCCAGGCCAAGAGCTGCCTTTGGATTCCTCCTGGAGACAAGCACAGCACCAGCTCCTCAGCCCAAAATGAATTCTCTCCCAGCCCAAAGCAGGACAGGACAAAGCCCAGCTTAAAATGACCTGCTCTGCTTGCAGGATGGAAGGGAGACTTCCCAGAGCTGACAGAGCGGTTTAATTTGATTTCCCCAGCCCACAGCACGCGTGGGGAGAGCTGAGAAATCCCTCAGCCTGGTCTAGGAGAGGCTCCCAAAGCTCGGGAAGAAGGCTCTGTATTCCCACATCCTCAGCACATGCAGCAGCACCGCACCGCCATCTCCTGGCAGCTACTCACACAATTTAACTGCAATAAATCGACAATAACGAGGCATCAAAGACAGACAAATATCTACAGGCGTGTTCCCCTTACCAGCCAAATAAATTGGATGGAGGCTCCGCTACTCACCTGGACTTGAATCTGGTTTGAGTTCCCTGGTGCTCAAGATTTGTACTTAATGTTAGACAGACTTAAAAAAACAATTAAGAGTTTAAATATGGTCCAAAAGCCCATTTTTTATTCTTGTACAAAAGACAGGAACTAAAGTCTACAGCCAGCTTATATAAGCAGCACATAATCATATAAATAACACATAATCACTGTCCTGAATTCAAGATTTTATCCACTTGGTTAAAACAGCATCAAATTGCCATCAGAGTTGTGGGCAAACCCACAGCTCGAAGTTCTGTGTCCTTTCCAGTGTATAAAATCATCAATAGCAGTGAGTTGCTATTATCTTTATTAAGTCTTGGGAAGAGAGGTTGTTTATTCAACTCAGAGCTGTAAAATCTAGTCCAAGAGCAAGTCCCAATTTGGGACTTCAGTCATGTGGAGCCCTGTGGAACTTGGGGGACCCTAAGAAATGTTCTGCACAATTCTGTAACTGTGCAAGTCCCCAGCTCCAACACACAGCCCCGAATGATGGAGTTGCAAGCACAGGGTCACTGCACTGCCTTGAGATGCAGCTCCAGGGCTCTGACCTTTCTGTAAGAAGTGGTAATTTCAGTGAAAACAACCTTTGGGTTGTCAAGAAAAGGGGAGGAAGTCGTGGATCCTCACTGGCAGTTTATGATGAGACTCCCAGCCCTAATTTAAAGGTCACCACCAAGCCTTGGAAAGCAAGATTGCTTTGCAGTGTTCCCACACTTCAGACTGGCTGGGCCCCCACAAAGCCACCCAGCTCCTGAGGAGCACTTCCTTCTCCAAGGAAATCCAGGGACTGCTGCTGTTCCACTCCTTGCACTGCTGTCAAACACATCCACAACTTGGGAGGGTAATTCATTGCCAGGAACTGAAATTCTACAGAAACTTTTTTATTATTATTATTTCTTTTCTTTCTTCCTCTATTTTCTTTGAGAAGGAACATTTAACATTTGAGCATTATGTCTTTGAGATAAATTGCATTTAAAGGTTACAGTGCAACCCTACAAATCTTAGTGCCAGAGAAGATGGTTTATTAATTGCCTTGGATACACAAACACTCATAAATTTGTTTGGATAATTTGATGAGGGGAATTGATTTACTATCACAGTGAAATACTGCATTAAACACACATAATTCTCTCTTTATCCTGCTCCTCCCCCCTTGAAAGCATCCTGTCTGACACTGAATTATTAGTCTGTAATCATTAAGTGATTTATTAACTACAACACACAGTTAACATTAATCTATATTCTTATTCCAATTTCACCTTTATGCTTTCTGTTGTCATACCAACAAAGAAAAATTATGGCTTTGATTTAAACCAAAGTACAGTTATGCAGCAGCAAGACAAGGGATTTTTTTACTCTTGAGACACATCTTTTTCAACAGTGCAAATAGAAGAAATGCAAAACAAAATCTTTTGGAAAGCAGAAATAGTAGACAAAAAAACAAAATTGTTGCATATTAAGCAAATATAGCTTGTGAAAAAGAAAAAAAAAACGAATGCATTTTGATTACTGTCAATTTAATAAAGGCAAGGCTCAGCCCAGGATGGGGTGGAGCTGTTCCCAGATCCATCCTGTCTGCCCCAAGCCTGGCTCCAGGCAAGGGATGATTCCTGGTTCAACCTTCCCTTTATTCCCAGAGCACTGTGATTTCCCACCAGCCTTCACTTATGTGCATTTTTAGATGCCTTGCATTCCAATCTCTTTGGAGATATGAAATCCCAGCAAGAGGGAACCCAGCTGACAGCAAACCACCCCAAAGAACCACTCCAACAAGGCTGTGACAGGCAGGAGGCCACACAAGCCATGAGAAACCAGGAGCAAGAAACTACTTATTTAAAAAATAAAGCTAAAAAAGAGACTTGACCATAAGAAACTGTCATGTTTTATGGGGTGTAGGAGTTAAGGCAGAGGCACAAAGGTTTCCAGAAGTGACAGGGATTCTGAGGGAAGGGAGGAGAAAGGAAAGCGAGCACACAATCCAATCCCATCATCCAGGATCTCCACTGAAGAAGAGCTGGGAAAAAAGCAGCACCTCAGTTGTCAGCTCTGAGCAGACAACTCCTACCAGTAAAGTCCTTTGGAGCAGCTGAAGTGAGATGAAACCACTGCATTCGAAGTGAGGGGGCACTGATTCCCAAGGGGAGCCTCCACAATCCCGAGGGACCTGAGCTTCCCTGTGCCCTAATGACCCTCAGCAGGGAGGAGAGAGGCTGAGGCTCCAAGGAAAACAAGGTGGGACTGGGGAACAACCTTAATAATGGAGACTAAATCTTGCCCAAAGCAGATAACCCTGCAGATCCTGCACAACCCCCTGTTGTAGCAGTTTGCTGTAGGACCAGTGTAGCTCTGATCCATCCCTTGGGAACACTGGAAGTGCCCATTACACAGGGAGTGCAGAAAGGGCCTGAATGTGCCAAAACATTTCCCTCCTCTCCAGGGAAATGCCAGAGGTCACTGGTGTCAAGTGAAGTTTGTTCATACAAGGCAGAAGGAATTGGATGTGCACTTCAGAGGGAAGAAACCTGTCCAGCCTGCAAGGCAGCTCTGTGTCTCACTTGGGAATGAGTTTCTTTGGAAGAAATACTGTTCCACAGCAGTCTGTTGGACTGGAATGCTGTTTGCTGGCATTCTCTATTAATGAAGAGAGAATACACTCAAAAGATTCCCTGCAAACCACCCTGAGATGGGTGGGCCATGTGGCCTTTGCCGGTGGCTCATCACTGTCAGGTCACAACAATTCATTCGTCTGAATTTAACGAACAGAGATGAATTCTCAGTGAAACACTTGCTATGAATCAGGGAGCAATTGTCCCCATTGTTCTGCACTTGTTTACACCCAATGATGTGACAAAATGTTGAGTTCCAAATCTTTTTCACTCCTCTGAAAGTCAGGACTCTGGGAGTGCTCCCGTACTGGCAACGAGATTCCTGGCTCGTGTTTCCCAATCGATGCTGCATGAGCAGCACAGGGAGAGGGATGAAATGCAGAGCCCTGTGATAACAAGAGCTCAACCACTGCTTCCCTTCCTTCATGTGTTCCCGTGTCAGTTTTCTTATCTGTACGAGGCAGGAAACAAAGTTCATCTCTCTCTGCAAAGCACTTGGAGATATTTTGATAAACTGTGTTATTCAAACACAGTATTTTCCAAGGTCAGCCCTCCCTGCACGGCTTAAATCAACCGATCCTCAGCTCCTTCTCTGGATTTACAAACATCATTAGCAGAGATCTGGCTCCAGCCTCCATTTCCTTGTGGAAGATTGAAGCAGCTCCTCAGCACCCAGCAGGACACGGCCCCAGTTTTTTATGATCCTCCCAGGGTCATCCCAGGGGGCCCAAACCACCAAACCCTGCACAGCCATTAGCACTCCACACCCTCAAAGGGCAAGAGAATTCAGCTGCAAATGGGCAAAGCCCGGGCTCCTGGCCAAGCAATTAGTGGAGAGTATTAATGCAATGATTCTCTTTTAACCAGGTGCACATGGAGGAGTGGGACCTGTGCTCAGCCAGAGGTTTGGAACCAGCACACAGTAAAATAACAGCAGAATGCTCAAATGGGAAACAGAGAAGTGTTTTGGCTGCCCACCTTCCATGGCAGAGTGCTGAACCCATCCTCTGGGACTGGCATCTCACACAAAACCAATAAAACCCTTCACCTGCTTTTCCCACAGTTCTCTGAGCACTTCAGAGCACACAATATGCAATGGCACATTGCTCATGGCCTAAATACACTCTTGAGCATTTATATTCTACTGTTTCACTACCAAAACCCAATCAACTACAGTGTCTCAATAAATCCAAGTCCATTTTTGCATTGCCAGCACTTTGCAGGAGTGTCTCAGCCATGAACACAACCCTGCCAGGTCTGATCTCCCCAGTGTGAACCTGTGCAGCCTCAGAGCATTGTCACTCTGCTCCACTTAATGGGATATTGGCTTTTTATACTTCACTCTGTGCTGATCAATGTTCTAATAGACACACAATGGACTGGCAGGATCCAGGGCACCTGCCCACCAACCTGAGGGAGATGATTGTCCAGAAACAAAGGTCAGAGCACAGGGAAATCTAAGCCTGAGTCTGGCTGGAACCAGGACAACGCCGGGGGAAAAGATGAACGGCATAAAGAGCCTTTAAATAAGGGAATTTAAAGAAAGGATCTAATATTAACTACAGGAGGAAGGAGACACAACCCAAAGAGGACATGGATAAGGCAGCCAAAACTCCCAACTGAGGAATGACCGACTGCAGTCCCTTTGGAATGTCTGCACTCAGTGCCACCACTTAAAAAGCACTTCAGGAGGCATTTCCACGGTATTACAGGGAGATGTGTTCCCTTTTCATGTGAAATGGCAAATGTAAATGTCTGAAAGCTATCTGAATAGGCAATTCAGAGCAAAGTCAGACATGTGCGAGGTAAAATAAAGTACTGCAAAGGAAAACGTCATTCTTTCAGACACTGGTTCCATGAGAACCCAGGAAGGCAAAGGGATCCTTCAAACAGGTTATTCTGGCTTCTCCCTGGGAGGCTGTGAAATCTCATCCCGAGTGCGTTCCAACCTCCCCCTGAGCTCCAGCATCTTGTTACAACACACAACCTCAGGCACCAAAATCCAGGGACAGGGAGGTGAAAACAGGAACTCAGTAGTTCAGGCACGGCCATCCAATTATCAGATGGTTGTTAAGAAAGCCAAGAGACTGCAGAGAGGGGTCACAAAAATCATTTACAAGCAGAAAGCATCATTTAAATAGGGAGACAATCCAACAGCCCAATGCATGCAAGGTAACAAAAATGATTCATTTCAGAGACAGAAGAAATTCCAGCTGCACCAGGTGCCTCAGTTCAGCATCACAAATTTCCCCTCCAGCTCCACTTTAAGCTTTCCGTTCAGTTTTATAAAACAAATGAAAATGAGCTTTTATGCATTTTTCACCCAGCCCGGACCTCTCACCAGTTCAACTCCTTCATAGTTCAACACAAAAGAAGGCCTGGGTGGGATAAGGAGGAGGAAAACACTGGTTTGTCCATGACCTTTTGCAGATTTCCAAACCCCATCTCCTGTAGATGTAACCAACGTGTTTCTTGTACTACAGAGCAATGACTCATTACTTCAATCACTTCCAAATGGAAGAGAATTCCATCTGGCATTATGGTCTAGCAGCCAAATTACACGTGTCTTGATCTAAAGGTCGACTTGGTAATAACAGAAAGGCCGAAACTAAAGTGCATTTTAAAGTGCCTCTTCCCTTGTGTTACAGCCTGAGTGCAATAAACAACTTCTTTACCTTCCCATCAACTCTGCCATCCCTGCTACCCCCAAAAAAAGCCTTCACTGTCCCCTTTCACCTGCACCTCTCCTGGGGCTGCTCAGCTCCTCTGCCCAGGCAGGAGGAAAGGGGCACAACAGCCCATGACTCTTCCCATTCCCTGGATGCTGCAGAAAGACGGAGCAGGAAAACCATCAGTAACCACCACAGGGAAAAGGAGTCACTTGTAGCACCTTGGAGGGGCACAGAGCACCCTCCTGGCGTTCCTGAATCCCGAGGCTGAGGAGCTCAGTGAGGGCAGTGCCTTGATTTCCAAGGGAAAACACCAAAGGCAGAAAGGAGGGGAAATGGTCAGACCTTCCTCAAGGCCAGACCGCAAAACCACTGAGCCAAGGGCAAAGACAACAGGGAGTGGAACCATCGGCACGGGCAGAACACGAGCCTGGCAGTGCCTTGGCAAGGCACAGCCCAGAGAGGTGAGGGGGGATCCTGCCAAAAACTCATTTATAGCTCTGGCGAGGCCTCCCAGAGCAAGGCTGGGGTGAGGTATTGGGAAGGAATTCCTGCCTGGGAGAGCAGGGAGGAATTTCCCAGAGAAGCTGTGGCTGCCCCATCCCTGGAGTGTCCAAGGCCAAGTTGGAGCCCCCTGGGACAGTGGGAGGTGTCCCTGCCCAGGGCAGGGGTGGCACTGGATGGGCTTTAAGGTCCTTCCAACCCAAACCAGTGTGGGATCCTAAACCAGCGCTTAATTCCGTGGGTCCGCGTGTCCCTCCAGCTGGGAAGGGACTGATGGAACGGTGCCCTGCCGCACCTAAAGAATTACACAGCGCAGTGGCTGGCGACAAACAGTGACAGCGGGTGCGGGCACTGCACACACACCCCACAGTGACAATGGGCGCGGACGCTCCACAGGCACCCCACAACACCGCACCACTGCCTGAGGGCAGCATCCTGGGGGANGGGGCGGGTCTGTGCGGGGCGGCTCTCCCCTCACACCTCCCGCCTCCCGCCGCCTCCCTGAGGGGGCAGTGCCACAACATGGCGGCCTCCTTCCCTCCCTCCTCCCGCTTCGCTCCCGCCGCTGTCAATCACTCCCCGCCCCCAATCAGCGGGCGGGGCCGGCCGGGCGCAGCCAATGGGCGCGGGCACCGGCGCGGCTCAGCCAATGGGCGCGCGGCGTGGGCGGGGCCGGGATGGATCTGAGCGGCGGGCAGGAGGCCGTGCCCGTGGCGGTGGCGCCGGGGCCGCGCGGGGAGAGACCGGCGGCCTTCGAGGTACGGGCGGGATGCGAGAGCTCGGGACGGCCCCAGAGACACACGGACCTGTTCTTATAGCTCGGCTTTCAAACTTAGCACGGTTTGTTCCGAGGGTTCTACAACCGTCCACCGGCTGGGGCCATCGGTGCCGTGGCACGGCCTGGTTTTCTGAGGGGACCAGGAGGAAGGTGGAATGCTGCAGTGTGGAGATGTACATGGAAAGCACCTTTATTGTAAATGTAAATGTGTATTGAAAGTTCTGTGACTTATAGAGTGGGTGTAAACTGACCTGAGTAGCTTATTGCTTGGAAGTGGGGAAATGGCTTTAATGGTGCTTGGGTAATTCTGTAAATAAATACATCGATATATCTATAAATAAATACCTTTAGTATTTGTAGAAATAAAAATCGCATCCAGTAGATTAAATCTAGTTAGCTGACATTTATTCTGCTCAGCATTTTTGCTGGCTAAGAGACTTTTGACGAGCTCAGGCACTAACAGCCTCCTGAGCCCTTTCCAGCCCCCATGGAATGTTTGACTGGTACTGTGTAATAATCCATTTTGGAAAAGTTAGACTCTGCAATTTCCAGGGGGAACGAAGCCTGCACTCTTGCAGTCAGAGATCCCTCAATGCCAGGAATGAATTGTTACAGATCCTGGTTTGAAGCAGTGGTTGTGTCAGGAATGAATTGTTACAGATCCTGGTTTGCAGCAGTGGTTGTGCCAGGGATGGAGCTGTTACAGATCCTGTTTTTGGCAGTGGTCGTGCCAGGAATGCTGTTGCCAACCCCCGTGTTTTGCAGCAGGGCCGTGCCAAGGTGTGCCTGTTGTTGTGTTCCCAGTACAGCCCGGACAGCGTGGCCGGAGCGGACGGAGAGCTGGACCCGTGTGAGCTGACCCTGCCGGGCTGTTCCTGCCGCGGCCCCTGCCGGGCTCCCTCCTGCCCGTGCCTGAGCCGTGGATCGCCGGCCCGAGAGGAGCAGCATCAGGAGGAGCAGCAGCAGGAGCAGCAGGAGGAGCAGCAGCCGCGGTTCTGCCGGCCCGTGTTCGAGTGCAGCGCCCTGTGCCCCTGCGGGGACTCCTGCCCCGGCCGGCGGCTGCAGGGGGGGCTGCGGCTGCCGCTGGAGGTGTTCCTGACGGCCAGGAAGGGCTGGGGGGTGCGGGCCCTGCGGCCCGTCCCGCGGGGCTCCTTCGTCTGTGAGTACGCCGGGGAGGTGCTGGGCGCGGCCGAGGCCCGCCGGAGGCTGGAGGCGCAGGGCCCCGGCCAGCCCAACTACATCCTGGCCCTGCGGGAGCACCTGCACGGCGGGAGGGTCCTGCACACCTTCGTGGACCCCACGCGCGTGGGGAACGTGGGCAGGTTCCTGAACCACTCGTGTGAGCCCAACCTGGTGATGGTGCCCGTGAGGCTGCACTCCATGGTGCCCAGGCTGGCGCTATTTGCTGCCAGGGACATCCCTGCGGGGGAGGAGCTCTGCTATGATTACTCGGGGAGGTTCCAGAACTCGCCGGCAGCCAGCAGAGAGCACGAAGCTCTGGAGGAAGAGAACAGACCCAGGAAGCCCTGCTACTGCGGGGCCCCCTCGTGTGCTTCCTTCCTGCCTTGGGACAGCTCCCTCTTCTCCACAACAGGGACTTCCCCGTAGCCTTTCAGCCTCAAGCAGCCCCCAAAACCAGGATTTTCTGCTGTTAATGTTTTTCCTGCTGCTGCTGGGGTTTCCACAGGGCTGTGGATTTAAGGTAAAGATTGCCACGTGATTTCTCTGAGGGTCAATGACTGAGTGTCGCTTCTGCCAGTGCACAAACCTTCCAGAGGATTTCAGCTGCTTGTCACCAGTAGTTCCCAAGCTGGGTGGCCATTAAGTTTATTCCTTGCCTGGTGAGAGGTTCCTGCTGCTACAGATCTGCTTTTGCATCCCCTAACTCGGAATGCCCTGGAGCAAGCCTGGATTGCAAGGCCTCTTGTCCTGGTAAGAGGCTTCTCTGGTTTCCTCCCCCAAAAGGCACCCTGCCAGGCACTTCCAGAGCACAGGGCTGGGAGGGAATGATCCAATCTGCTCCCCCTTTCCCTGCTGGAAGAGTTTCCAGAGGAGTTGCACAGCATCTGCATTCCTCATCTTCAGGACACAGCAGGTTTGTTCCCTTCTTGTCGGGGGCGTGCCCTTGGCACAACCCTGAGCTGTCAGGGAAGTGTAGAGTAACAAGAACACAACATCTAGGCCTTGATCAGCAGCCTCAGAGCAGGAGCACAGCTGAGCTCTGTGTCCCTGCAGTCCCACCCTGAGCCCAGTTATCTGGTGAGAACAAACTTCCCCAGCACAGAACAGGAACACAGCCTTGTACTGTTCAAGCAGCCAAGCAGGGCCTTGCAAAGCAGAATCATTCCTTGTTACTGACTCCTGAACCATTCTGGCCCTTGGGAAGGGCCTTTTCCTACCCTGGCCATGGCTTAGCACTGCAGCTGCCTAGGGAGGGGACCCTAGGGAGGGGACCAAAATCCTGCTAAAAAGAATTCCTTAGCAAGAAACTGGAAAAAAACCCCAGGTGCCTGCTGAGTCCCTGGTCACTTTTGCCTTTCAGCTTCCCAGGCCCCTCACAGCTCAGTGTGCTCTCCCACAAACAGCTCTGACACTGAGCTCTCTTTAATCCTCCTTTAGTTATTACCAATATTTCAATATTGGGCCAAGCCCTGCTGTGTTCTGGAACATATTTTTACCTGGACACCCCCAGGGTCTGGTGTTTGTTCCAGGTCTCCCCAGCCCTTCTCTTCTGTCCTCCTTCCAACATGAAACAAGTGGGGAAGGAGCTGCCAAGGGATGGATTTGCTTTGACCCCAGGTTGTGTCAAACCCAAACCCCATTCCCTACAGAAAACACAGGGACTGGCATCAGTGCAAAGGTTTTTGTTAATCCACTGTCACATTCAGATCCCATAATGAGGTGGCTTTCAATTATTCCCGTTTCCCCTTTGCTAAAATTCCTTTCCTTTTCAGTGTTTTGTTTGTTGGGGTTTTTTTCCTTAGGGCTCCCAGTGCCATCTGCTCACCTCCATGACTTTTATTCAAGTGCAGTCATTCATCAGTAACTAATGGGGCCATTTCTACAATTTCCAAGTCCCCAAAATAAGCCCACTGTGTCCAAGGCAAAGGGAATGGCTGCACTTCCATCAATGAATCTTTGGCATGAACAAATGCTTGACATTTTATTCCAATCTGTACAATTCTAATCCCCCTCACCCTGAGGAGTATCACCCCCAGCTGCAGAAGGCACTTCTGAAGAACAGCAAGGATCTCAGCAAAGCCCATTTCTGGCCCCAATTTTCACTGCAAGGGAAGGGACCAGAAGGGCTGTGGGAGCTGCTCCTGTGGGGAGTTGTCACTCTTGACTCCTTCCCTTTGCTGTTAAAGAATTTCTTCATCAGGTCCTCGTTTATTGCATGTGAGTGTAGAAACAAACCCTACATAAATAAAACTAATGGATAAAGACCTTTGCTAAAGGAGCTGGTGGGGGTTGGTCAAAGGTTGGACTCAGATCTTTGAGGTCTTTTCCAACCTCTGAAAACGCTTCTGTTGGTGGATGTTGAACCCAACATCCTCTTGCCAAAACCAGTTTGCTCAGGATTGAAGTCCAGGCCGAGCCCTCACAAACTCGACAGTTCTGGATTTTTTTTTTCCTCTCAGCAGGGTTTTCTCCCCGTATGTGGCCGGCAAGGGGCAGTGGCGGGTCAGGGGGGCCCCGGGAGGGTGTCGGCAGCACAGCGGAATCCCAGGTTGGAGGCGGAGCTGTCGGGGGTGTTCTGGCTGCGGGCAGCACAGCGGTACCTGAAACAGTGGGACTGGGGGGGAGAGAACCGAGGGATTAGTGAATTCCTGAAACAGTGGGGCTGGGAGGGAGAGGACCCGGGGATTAGTGAATTCCTGAAACAGTGGGACTGGGGGGGAGAGAACCGAGGGATTAGTGAATTCCTGAAACAGGGGGGCTGGGAGGGGAGAGAACCCGGGGATTAGTGCCTGAAACAGTGGGACTGGGAGAGAGAGAACTCGGGGATTAACCCCTGTAACAGTGGGACTGGGAGGGGAGAGAGAACCGAGGGATTAATGCCTGAAACAGTGGGACTGGGAGGGAGAGAACCCGGGGATTAGTGAATTCCTGAAACAGTGGGGCTGGGAGGGAGAAAACCCAGGGATTAAGGAGTCCCTGAAACAGTGGGACTGCAGGGCAGGGAACACAGAACTCAGGGATTAGATCAGTGCAGTAAAACATGGCAGTGGTTGCAGGACAGCTGGGAGCTGGGGTTGGAATAAGGGATCCTGCACACCAGCTGCAGAAATGGAGTTTGAATGGCAAAGTGGGCAATCAAATGTCAATTAGTAATACATCCTGCTCTGGGGAAATGCTGAGACCACCTTTCTGCCTCCCCTCAGAGTGTCTCAGTGCCCTGAGCTCGGGTACTGGCACCTCCCTAAAAGCACTTCCCTGGATGAGATGCAAAAGCAGAGATGGGTAACTGGAGGCCAACTCCTTCCCAGTACCCCTGGCTGGCACTGCAGGGATATTTCTAATCCCCAGGACAGTTGAACTGTAAGCAGTGTAAGTGGTTTGCCCCATGAAGTGAGGCTGCCCCACGTTGGCACGGGAGGACAGTCACACGGGTGATGTCCCTCATTATTGTTCTGGGACAGAACATCCAAATCCTGCCCCCCTTTCTCCCTCCCTTCAGAAGGTCTGGCTCAGGTTTTGGTCCCTGGATTCAGGCTGGTGCAGTGTGTGGGGTCAGGCCCTGAACCAGACTTGTGGAATGGGTGGAAAAAGGTGCAACTTGATCCTCTGTCAGCTCTGAGAGGGAGCAGAGCAAGAGCACAGAAAGATCAGCCTGAGGAGATGGCAGGCACCTAATAAAGAGCCCTTGTACTGATGGCATTCAGGGGGTTGTTCTTGTCACACAGCCTAGTTTTATCACCTACAAAAGAGACTAGGGCAGACTGGAATCTTCACAAACCCTGAAAATGGGGCACGTTATTCATCACTAAAGAGCCTATTCCACTGTTAATTTAATCAAAACTACTAATTAACATCTGACATTGCTTTCACCTAAGAAGGAAATCAGTGTAGAAAATGGGATCTCACTGTAGAAAATTTAATCTAATTATGAGGGTGATTTGCCAGCTGCAGGCTTTGCCAGGGAAGGAGAGCAGGACAGTTTTAATGAAACAGGAGATGGACAATGAGGCTTCTTAAGCACTGCATGAACAGACTTTAAAGCATGATCTGTGTCATGAACAGCCTTTGCTCTGGGGTGACATCCAGGCTGTTCTGAAGGGTTTTCAAGTGTGCCATCAACTCAGCTGAAACATCCATCTCCCAGCTTTTTGCAAGCACCTGATGCGGGGGAATGGGAGAATTATAGAAGGGTTTGGGTTGGGAGGGACCAGTTCCACCCCCTGCCATGGCCAGGGACACCTCCCACTATCCCAGGTTGCTCAGGGCTCCAAATCCTTTCTGGATCAAGAGCCATCCTAAAAAAACTAAAATACTCAAGTTACCCCCATACTTCCTACTCTGACCCACATCACTCAAGCTGTGTAATGAAAGCAGCACTAAAAGCCTTCACCAGTTTTAACTTCTGCATCTAAAAACCAACTTGAGTAAAAAACCTCAGCGTGTCAATTCACCAAAACATCCTTAGGCACATCAGCTGTTGCTCCTCACAAATTCCATGAAACCCCTTCACAGGAAGTGTGTCAGAGGATCATTTCCAGTGCTTTGGGAGGAAGGAGCACCCTGAAAGCAGCAGTTACCTTGTGGCACATGTAGGATCCACCCTTCTTCACTCTGTCCATGCCCGAGGACGGCCCTTTCTGGGGAGGGAGACACAGGTCAGTGCTCAGGGGAGAACTAAGGGCAGGGGCAACTGCTGTGGGAAGAGGGAGATGGGGGAGGAGAAACCATAAATGAAGCCAACAGATTTCAGTGGTGTCTGAACCAGAAGGTTTGAAGCCATCCTGTCACACAGGACTTGCAGAAGATACTGCTGCAAACACTGAACACTGGAGTGGCAAAAGTTCCAGGAGAACAAGACAAAGCAGAACAATGGGGCTGTGGAGCAGGATTTCCCCTCAGACACTGCACAGACCCAGCAGCAGTCTGTGCTAGAGGCTCCAAAACCACTTGTACAAGGTAAGAGGAACATGTTTGTTCAGGGTTTGAAGGTTTATTGTCCAGCCATGACAAAGGGAGAACCTGGGCTGAAGCAGCACCTGAGCCAAAGGCAATGGTAAGTGCATAAGCTCTTCGAATTAATTACAAAGATCTCCTGCCAGGCAAAAATTGAGCACCAAAGGTTATTTGGTAACAAAACCCAAGTTCACTTGAGCCCCTGAAGGAGGATTAGAGCATCTACACAAATCTGGGGTAGTGTCCTCCATTAATCTGTGACAAAACATTGTCCTTTGATAGAGAATTCTTTAAACTCACTAGAGAGTTTATCATAAAACAACTGGCAAAGTCCTCTGAAAAGCAGAACTGACCACCATTAGTATTTGCACTGTTACTGTTTGCTCACACACATCTCAGAGAGGAAGGAAACTGGTTGTGCTTCCCCACCTTCAAACCAATCACAGCACAGCAATTAAGGCCACATTTGATTAAAACAAGCCAATCTGTTCTGGCAAACATTGTTTTATGGCATGACCTGAGAAGTCACCAGCTGGTGAAGGGGGAGGACATTTGCTGTCCTTATGTAAAGAGCTGGAGCTGCCCAGACTTTGATCCCAGATTTAAAAATATATATTAGCAAGTTTATTCTGCACTCTATGTAAGCAAACTAGAAGGTGGCTGTTGCAGCATTAATTTCCAGTGCTTGAGCATTCCATTACCAACACTTATAAGTAGGATTATGCTTTTAAAAGTTACTAAAACATCACAGAAGCTTTTTTGTTAATGAAAATAAAATTGTAATTCATTCCATCAAACAAATCCTTTCTGAAGTTGCATCATAATTCTCAATGCAGTCAGCCACAGTGCAGAAAGTATTTTAAAAACATTAAAAATGATGCTTTTAGGGTTTTTTCAGATGCAAACTAATTGCCAGAACCCAGTGTCTGAGGCAGAGCACTTCAAAGTGAAGTCCAAAGGGTTTTTCTGAGAAAATGGGTAAGGAAACCAAATCTCCTCCTGTGCTAAGGTGTCCCAAAATAGCCAGGCTGCAGAACCTTCTGAGACATCTGTCAGAGCCCATCTCCTCAGTCTCTGCAGAGCACAAGGCAGTGTAACCTAAATTTAGGAGGAAGAGACTCAAACTCTTCCACAGGGTCAGAGCTTTGGCAAAGTTCTGTAACATATTTAGTTTAACCCCTGAAATCTTCACAGCAGCTTCCCAGTAGTGAAGAGATTGGGGATATTCTGGGGATTGGTTCCAAGGAATGGATGGAATCCTGCACACAGATTCCTGGCTTTTTTCACTATGGATTGTTTTGCATTAACAAGAATAAAAATAAACTGGGACACCCGAAAGTGCTTTGTAAGGTGTGAGCAAATAAACTTGTATTTGGTGGGGTGTGAGTAACAATTTGTCATCTGGGTCACAGGGAGAGCTCCCTTGGTTTTGGGGGGGCTCGTGGGCTTGTTCCTGCTCCAGAAAAGTGAGGAGATCCAAGGCAGCACCTCAAAGCATTCCCTGAAAACCCCCCAGATCTGTAGGGACTCCAGATGTGTGTGTCTGCAGGCCCTCAGTCAGTGGTGGCTGAAGGCAGAGACAACCCAGGCACAGCTTCTCTGTGCTGCTGAATTACAAAAAGTGGCAGATTTTGGCTGCTTAGAAATATTCAAATCACATCATAACCTGTTATTTGTGAAAGAGGAGCAGATGGAGGCAAAGGTCCCAAAGGAAAAGGAGGTTCTTCAGCCACTAAGACTGACAACCAAAGCAGTTAGAGACTAGTCCTTGCTAGGTTAAATCAAATTTAACCCAAGCTCAGCCTGCAGAAGCCTCTCCCTGCCTGCCAGAGGAGAGCAAGGATTCCCCTCTCAGAGCCTGGGGAGCAGCTTCTCCCCAAAAACCTCAGCTTTGCTACATGGGCAGGTTTAAACAACTACCAGGAGCCACCAAGCTCACTCATGGTTTGTTCTCCACCTGCTGGGGGTAAGAGGAGTACATCTTGTAGCAACATAAAAGGACAAAACCCTGCCTTTTTTCAGGAAGTCGCACCACAAAGCCTTGATTTATGCACCATGAAGCATTCAGTGGCTGACCAGGTGTGGGCAAACAACAAATAGTTCCCAGCCCAACCAAACTGGAATTCCAGAGTTGTGTGACACTTCCCAATTCCCCAGAGCTCAGCCCAGCCCTCCCCAGGCACAGCAGAGCAGCAAAGCCCAGGAGGGGATTCTGTGCTGCCCAGGATGCCAGTGAGACACTCACAGGGTTGTGAAGTTCCTCTGAGGAGTGCTGCACAGCCCACCAGTCAGCTGTCCACTCCCAGACATTGCCCACCATGTTGTACAGCCCAAATCCGTTGGGAGGGAAGGCAGTGACCTGCAGGAGACAGGGAACACTCAGCAGGAAACAGAGCTTTAACCCTCAGGGGGCACTGGAGGAGCCCCTGCCCCAAATCAGGAGTGCAGGACTGCAGCACTTGCACATATTCCATTTAAATGGCACAGGAGGAAGGAATGAACTGCCACCACCCTCTGTGTCCTCAGCCCCTTCCCACCAAGGAGAAGCACAGGGTGGCTGCCAACTCCTCTCTCTGCAGTCTTCTCTACTTTTGGACTTATTATATCATTAAATAATTCATTCTCATTCTTGATTGCCCTTAAAATTCCACTCTGTTATACCAACCTTTCCCAAAAAGGGAAGTTTAATTTCTTTTAAACTACTGCACGATTTTTGAGCTCACAAAAGTAATGCCAAAAGTTCTGGCAGAAAGTATTTCAACTTCTGACTACAGAAAAGTCAGAAGGAAAAGGAAAGGGGGAAAAGAGGTCATCTTGAGAGGAACTAGAAGTTAAGATGAAAGTAATCTTTACTTTTCAATTAGCTGGTGAAAGTGTCCCTTGGTAATGCTCAAGCCTTGCAGTGAAATACAATGTCACTTAAACTCTGAAGTGAAAGAGGGATGGAAAACAGCCACAGTTCATCCTGCTGAACACAGACCTTAATTTGAGGAGGATTAAGTTCATTGTCACATGCTGAATTGTCTTGGAGACACTTACAGGTGCAGTCCCCTTGTACCCATCCTCTGCAGTGTTGTTGGTTGGGAATTCTCCCTGCCAGATGTTGGCATAGTGTTGACCTTTGGGCTGCAGCTTGTTCCCCCACGGGAAAAGCCTGGGAAAAGACACATGGAATAGTTGGCAAACACTTTTAAAGTCAGTGTTATATAGAATTCCAGACTGGTTTGGATTGGGAGGGACCTTAAAGCCCATCCAGTCCCACCCCTGCCCTGGGCAGGGACACCTCCCACTGTCCCAGGGGGCTCCAACCTGGCCTTGGACACTTCCAGGGATGGGGCAGCCACAGCTTCTCTGGGAAATCCTCCCAGTCAGGAATCCCTTCCCAATATCCCATCTCTCCTGCCCTCTGGCACTGGGAAGCCATTCCCTGTGTCCTGTCCCCCCAGCCCTTGTCCCCAGTCCCTCTCCAGCTCTCCTGGAGCCCCTTTAGGCTCTGCAAGGGGCTCCAAGGTCTCCCTGGATCCTTCTCCTCTCCAGGTGACCATTCCCAGCTCTCCCAGCCTGGCTCCAGAGCAGAGAGGCTCCAGCCCTGGAGCATCTCTGTGGCTCCTCTGGACTCTCTCCAACAACTCCAGGTCTTTGTGCTGTTGTTCCCCAGGGCTGGAGCAGCTCCGCGGGGGGGGGTCTCACCTGAAGGGACCAAGGGACACCATCTCCCCTCCCTGCTGCCCAGGACATGGGGGGTTTGGGGCTCTGCCTGCTCTTTGCTGAGTCCTGTTGGGCTTTTCATCCAACCCCCCAGTTCCTTCTCCCCAGGGCTGCTCTCCATCCATTCTCCACCCAGTCCCTGCTTGTGACTGGGACATTTCTCACAGCAAATGCTGCACAAGCAAAATCCACTGAGGGTGAAACACCTCACCCAAGTGTTCCTTACCCAGTAAAGCCCAGCTTTAGCCATGGACACTTTGTGGCAGTACCTGTTCTCCAGGCCCCCTCGACAGCTGTATTCCCACTCAGCCTCCGTGGGCAGTCTCTTCCCTGCCCAGGTGCAGAATGCCACAGCATCATTCCAGGAAACGTGGACAACTGGATGATCCATCCTGAGAGACAAAGGAGACAAGCTCCTGAGGAGAACTGAGCAGTCTCAGAGCTGCACAGCACCAGGTGATGCCTGGAGATGCAAACAGGGGTGGCAAGTTCCCAGCCCAGGTACAGCTGGACAAGGCACCACATGACTGTCACAGCTATTTAAGGAAAGGCAGCAAGATGCTGGAAGGGAAATAAGGGAGAGAAAGTGATTAACTTCTGTTTGTCTCAGTTAAAGACATCTGTGGTTTGTGCCTTCTTGAGATCCCACCTCAGAAACTGCTGCCCCAGGAGCCAGCACAGAACTAACCAGCCCCTGGAGCCCCAAAGCAAGGCACCAAAACCTGCAGCTCCCCATTGAAACCATCCTGGCAAGGAGCAGCTTAAGCAGAAGGAGAGATTCTCCACAGCAAAATGCCCACTGCAGTTCCATGGTGAATGCTCTTCACTCCTGATTCTCTCCCTGCTGGTCCCTGAGGGGTTTGGAAGGAGAGGTGACATGAGGAAGGGCCCTTTTAACATCAGCAGCTTTCAGCACCCAGTCCAGGAAACAGTGAACTGCAGAAATTTAGCCAAAAAGTGGTTTTATTTGGGTGTTTCCAGCAGTCCACAGTTTACACAAAAGCTCCCATCTTTCCTGGAGTTTGGCTCCAGGAGTGCCATAAAAATCCTGATCTCTTTTTCCAGAAAAAAAAGACAGCAAAAAAATTCTTGTCAGAAGGATCCTCCCCATCCAAGCCCCAGACACTTCCAGAGCCAAGGATACTGGTCCAGGAGACAAGGACTTCCTTCCCTGCCCCACTGAAGCAGCCAGAGTGTCCCTGTTAATCCATGAGGCCACTTCCATGGGCAGGTTCCCCAGCAGCTCTGGTTTGCCCCACACTTGTGCCAGACTGGGTTTCCAGGCACGTTTCCAGCTCCTGTCTGCTGGCTCTGACCTCAATTCCTGTCTCCCCCTAACAATGCCTCCAGCTATTATCTCTATTTTTGCCTCAGATAATTCTTTCCCTGCCCTTGGAGAGCAGACACTGGGCTCATCACTGAGCAGCTCAGCCATCAGGTGATGGTGCAGTAACACAGCCCTGTCCTTAGAGGACTCAAAACCATGTCAGATCTCTGCTTTCATTTCCAAACTGCTGCTAGAAACTTTAACTAGTTGATGAAGTGCCAACTTCATTGACACCTGCCCAGTGAGAGGAGCAGCTGCAATGGAAGAGGTCCCAAATGAAGGCAGGAATTTCATTTTCTAGGCCTAAAAGTCATTCCACTTCAGAATGGGAAGTGATTGCATGAAGACACAGCTCAGCAAGTTTCAGGGTTCACACTGGCAAAGTGTGGCACCAGCCATGAGAAAACCTACTCAGAGGTTTTCCAGAGCATTTGGAGGTTCTAGATAAAGCCACAACTGATTTTCCACAACACTTTGCTCGCAAAGTCAAAATAGAGTAAAAAAAGCACAAAACTCTTCAGTCTTATGCTGCTGGAGAGAGAGAGGCTCTAATTCCCACATGGAAAAGGACCCACTCCATGGGCTGGTGTCCATCCCTCCTCTCCAAACCCACATCTGCACCAATGCCCTGATCCCCAGACACCTGCCCTGCTTCACTGCTGAGACACAAGCCTTCCCTTGGGTGTCAATTCCTTATAGACTTGTTGAAATCCTGCCACCTCCCCACCTGTGTGACCTTGGAATATTGCATGGAACACACTGGAAAATGGGAAACCAGTCCCAGCAGCAGCAGCAAACTGGTAACTAATTAAAGGCTCTCCATTCCTGGTGGGAATTCCAGGTCTATCCACAGGCACTGGGGGGCAGGACAGGCCTTACCTGCTGGAAATATTGGAGCCAGGCCCCTCGGGGTGCCTCCAGCTGGCTCCTCTCACAGGCAACCACCAGGGAGCAGCTGCAACCTGCAGAGGGACAGGAACACCAGGCAAGGAGTTGAGAATTCCCAGCTAAAGGACATTCTGGAAAAGCCCAGGGCAGGGTGGATGATCTTAACCTGAGCAGCCTGACACATCCCACAGAGATGATTAAAGAAAAACAGAGAGTTTTTGGCTTAAAGAGCATTTCCATCCCATTTATTTGCTGCCCAGACTTTTGCCACAACTGGCTCTTTATCCAGGGTCAGAACAGGCAGCTGGAGACACATTTGCCTTCCAGGTCATTAACCCAGGAAGCTGATTTTAAATTATTTGCTCTCAGCTTCCAGAAGGTGGAGACAGAAGAACCACAGGGAAGTGAAGCATGAAGCCTTTTTTCTGTTTCTATCACACAGACAAAATCCTCTGGAACAAAGCAGACATGGAGTACTTCTCTCTAACCAAAACCCCAAATTTGGTCCTTCAGCACCTGCAAGACATCCCTGAAGGATTTCTTCCACTAAGCTTACTCCAGAGCAGAGAAGGTCAGGCTTAACCCTTCTGTTCTGATTCACAGCCACTTAGAAATACTTATCCCAATACTGGGGCCTTTCATTGAGGCAAACCCCAACATTTCTGCTGCCCATCCACAGGGGGTTTACTCCAGCAGTGTGAGTGCTCCCTTCCCAAACCCTCCTGTTGCAGAGATAATGGCTGTAAAGGACAAAAATCAAAAGAAATAAGGCTGGGCTACTTTAGGAGTTAAACAAGGCAGCAGCTGCTGAGCCCTGGACTGGAGATCCAGGTGTTCCCCTAACACTGGTGTGTGAACAACCCCCAGCAACTTGTGCCCCCTCTGCTGCCCCTCCCAGAGATGGCCAAGGGCAGCAGCACAGGATTCATTTCTCTTCCCTGTGCTGCCAAACCAACTCTGTCAAGTGCAATTCAGCCAGGCAGGAATTGTGCCAAGAGTGTTTTACCCTTGAACTCCTCCAATCCTTCACCAGTCACTGCAGGCTGGTGCTCAGAGCCCCACAGCCAGTGTGGTCAAACCATTTTAACAGCAGCTTGTGAGGGGAAGCTGCATCTTGCAACAGGGAAGGGCATTTATCATGTAATTCCACGAGAAAAAACATCTATGGCACACAGAAAGTCCAGGTCAGATCCCTCATTTTGATGTTTCAGTAGGGAAGGAGTTAAACTGAGGTGCCCAAGCTCTTTTCTGAGGGAGTGAGAACAGGAATTAAAGCTGTCCCAGGTGGTCCATGTGCTCCCCACCTCTGGGACCCCCAAACAACTGAAGGAATGACAGTTTTAAAGACCCTTTCTGACCTGACCAGCACATAAATTGACAAAACCAACCCCAGTTCTGGCTCATTCTCTCTCCTCTTTGCAAAAAAACATGAGAAATATTTGGTCCCTCACTGGAAACTCCAGCTCTGTTACTGAGCATTCAGACCCCCAAACTGGGACCTTGATTCAGCTGCTCTGCTCAGCTCTCACAGCTCAGAAAAGCTTCAGAGTGACTGAACTGCTAAATGACACTGCAGCCAAGAGGTTTAAAACCAGGCTGATTTAACCAATTCCTCGCTTATTTTGAGCTTTGACCTTTAAGCTCTACTCAAGAAAGGACAGAAATCCAAAATTAGCATTTTAAAGCTCTTTGAGGAAAATAAAAGAGCAGCTAAAGATAAAATCTGAGCGATCACGAGCAAGATTTCATCCTGATAGTTTCTAAGAACAACACATTTCTGTAAATTAAACTGCTGGGGTTTGGATAAAAACATCTCTGCAGGAGACTGCAAAGATTTACACTTTAGAAGACTCGAATTTTGGAAAACATTTTCTTGCTGCAAAAGCCAAAGCAGATGCTTTCAATCAGAAAGGTTTATTTTAATCTCTTGGCACCAGAGATGTGTGTGCAGAGCTCAGCTGAGCCCCCAATGGCTCTGCACACCCTCCCAGGCCAGGGACAGCCCTGAAAACTGCAATAATTCACAGGAATCCCCTCTAAATCAGCCCCTGAATCCACTGAACACCCACCCAGCTGCTGAAAACCCTACAGGTTTCACCAAACTTCTGGCACAAGACTTGAAAGCTTTTAATTGCTCTAAATCTAATTAGCAGGAGAGCTAATTAGGCAGAACTATTACATCATCACAGTTAATCCCTCCCTGGCCACTGATGAGCTCCTTAACTTCCACGAGGCTTCAGCTCCTCCTGCTTCCTCCTGGCAAACAGCTGGAATTCCAGGACAACCCCCTGCCTTGGGGCTCCTTCTCCTTCCCAGAGCTGGGTCTGGGATCGTGCAGCTCCCTGCTCCAGGGTGAGAGGTGAAGAACTCCCCGTTCCTGAGGGCAGAGCCCAGTGTGGTGACACTGGGAAGATGTGACAGTTCATCCCAACCCACGGGCTCTGCACTCGACTGGAGCAATTCCCACTCCCACCAGCAGCCTGCTCACAAAACCCAGAGCTCTCAGGGTTCCATTTTCCTCTCCAAGTGGGCTGGGACAGCCTCACTTTAATTGCTCCATTACCTCGTGATTGCAACATTTTTAAACCACTTTACAATTGTCTGCGGGAAAATTCTGCCCTGAACACGTGCAGAACAAAAGTAAAGGGCAATGTGACAAAGTGAGTTTCGTAATCAGAATTACTGGCGTTGCAGTGGGGGAACACCCTTAAAAAAACTACCCAGACCCCCAGCCAGCAATCCTAAAGACAATTATTAGTCTTGTACCCACGTGGCTCTGGCCACGTTTGAGAAAAAACAGCCCCCACTTGAGCTCCAAATCTCAAATTCAAATGAGATTCGTGTATTAGAAAAACTCCCCAAAATAAACTCAACCTCATCCTGGCTCCACCTCCAGCATCCCCAACGTGCAGCATGGCCCTGGAAATGCCAAAGCTGCAGATTTGAACCTTAAATCAGCCCCACAAAATGTCAAATTCCTGCTGTTGCCCAGACATGGAGCACCAAACATCATTTGCTCTGTGCTGTGGCACCCTAATGCTATTTTCCTGTAAGAGGGATAATAATGTCAAGATAAGCAGCTGGAAGAAAGAAATGTTATGGCAGAGTAAGAACTTCAGCAACTGCAGAATCAACTCTCTGAAAAGAGGTTTTGAGTTAAAAGTAGCCCAAGTCTGGAAAAGACTTGAAAAGTCATTTATTAAGCAGTGGGTTCTTAAAGAAACACCCTTCAGGTCAGAAGGCACCACCTCTGCTGGACTCCAGTGGGGTTAAACTCCACACATCTTTAATTTGCAAAAGCATCTTCCTGGCATTGAGAAAAAATTAGTTATTCAGGGAAGAACCTCATTTTTGGATGAGGTTTTATCTTATCCATGTAAGGCAGAGACACACAAATCTCTGGCAGTTTTTGCTCCTCTAAGGCAGATCCTGAGCCCTGAGCAGCTGATTAATGAACTCCTGAGGAAAGCAGACAGAACACAGGAGATTTGGAGGGGGGGGGGGAGAGTTTAAGAAATAAAAATTATTACTGTGCAGGGGGTGAGCCCTGTCATTGCCCCCTGAGAAACCACCTCAGGTGGCCACAAGTAGGATCCCAGAATGGTTTGGGTTGGGAAGGACCTTAAAAATCATCCCATTCCACCCCCTGCCCTGGGCAGGGACACCTCCCACTGTCCCAGGGGGCTCCAGTCTGGCCTTGGGCACTCCCAGGGATGGGGCAGCCACAGCTCCTCTGGGCAACAAGTCCTTTAACACCAATTTTCCAAGTAGCATCAGAGCTCTCCCCACCTCCCCTGGATCCCCACGGTCCAGGTCCCCTGTCCCTGCCTGTGGGAAGGGATGCAGCAGTCCCAGAGAGCAGGAAGAGCAGCTGGCACATCCCCAGGGGCATTTGGGTGCCTGTGGTCACTGCTGGGGATCAGGGATGGAAACCAGTGGAGGGCAGAGCCAGAGCTTCCCAGGCAGCTCAGCGCACAGGTCACACCTCCCACCACGAGGAGTCAGGTGCCAGGAACAGTCCCTTGGGATTCTCCAGCCCTTTCCAAAAGCAAGGAGAGCCCCTCAGGCAGCCACAGCTCCCACTCCCCCTCCCCGGGCTGCAGCTCTGCTCCCCCTGAAGGGGCAGGAAGAGCCATTCCCATGTTCAGGTTGGAGCAGCTGGGAGGGAGCCCCACCACCCCCAGCCCTTCCCCAGGGAGCAGAGCAGCTGCCCAGGGACACTCCACCCCCAGACCAGGCTCCAAGAGACTCTGCAGAGAACAAACCTCTGTGGGACTGGACATGAACCCAACTGGGACTGGGGAGATCCACCTGGAACCATCACCACACCTCCAGACTGGTCCCAGTTCCACATGGCAGGAGTTTTCCAGGGGATAACTCACCCCTGCATTAGGGCTTGATCCCCATGGATCCCTTCCAGCCCCAGCCAGCCTGGGAATCAGTCAATCCCTGCTGCAATTCCCAGGCTATTTATTCTCTCATTTAAAAGTCCCAGCCCCCCCCAGCTCCAATTACAGAAGAATCTGTTCTCACTCTCAGAAATTAAAGCAACAAAGGGTTTTGTTTAATACTAAACACTGATATGATCTGCCTTAAACCCCAGCAGCTTGAAATTGCACACAAGGGAAAGGCAGCAGCTTTATAAAGTAAAAATTTAATATATTTTAAGTCATCAGAGAAAAACATTTCAAAAATTGGAAAGTAGCACTTCACTTTTATGAATTTTCCTTTGCACAAGGAAAGGTCAGTTCAGACAGTGCAAAACTTCACAGCTCTGTCAAGAAAAAGAACCAAAAATGTGATGCAGAAATGCAGGAAGACTCGTGAAGTGCAGGTTTTGGAATGCAAAGAAGCTTCCTGTGAGGAGCTGATACTCCTGGTGAAGGCAGACACCTCTGCAAGTCTCTTCTCCAGCCAACATCCAAACCTGCCCTCCAGCTGATCAGCTTTTGGTCACACACAAATGAACAAGAGCTTCAGGGAAAGGAGGAGTGCAGGGATTTATCCCCAGTCATACCCTGCTTTAGAGCTGAGGTTTGTTCTGAGAAACAGGGACTGAGATCCCTGGCAATTCCCTGGGAGAGGAGCCTCCTGCACAGTGTTTTTATCTCCACAGTGGGAGTAAGAAAACAGAGATGAACAGTTCCACAGGTCCTGGTAGGGAGTACCTGAAGCACTGGCACTGTCCCACCTGCAAACATCACTTGTTTCACCAGGAATTTGAATTTCTCAGCTGAAATGCAGAATGTTTTCATCTGTTCTTGGAGCTACAGGCACCGCTATAAAAAGGGAAATTACACAACCCAAGGCCACTGCAGAGATTTCCATACAAACTGGGGTGAAAGTAGCACCCCACAGTTCTAAAGTGACCAGAACTCCTTAACAGTGTTTGCTTAAGGAGGGCAACCTGTGCCAGGGCCTCCCCACCCTCCCAGCCAACAATTCCTTCCCAGTATCCCACCTCTCCCAGTGGGAAGCCATTCCCTGGGTCCTGTCCCTCCAGCCCTTGTCCCAAATCCCTCTCCAGCTCCTGGAGCCCCTCTGGGCTCTGGAAGGAGCTTTAAGTTCTCCCTGGAGCTTCTCTTCTCCAGGCTGAATGTGAAGAATTTAAGATGTGAATATCTTAAAACTTGTTAAACCCACACAAAACATTTTGGCTTCACCTACAAACCCCTTTTTATTTGAACCAGCCCCCCCCCAGTTCCACCAGTAACACCTTACTGGTACAGGAGGGGTCTCAATTCTCCCCCTTTGACACTTTGCCACCACAGAAAAAAGGGCCAAAGCTAAGCCTGGAGTTCCCAGCAGGCTACAACAATTCCACAAGTGGCTGCTACACCCCTTTTTCCTGCTTCCCTTCCAGGGAGCGCCAGGCCAGGCCCACCTCTCCTCCAGGAAAGGCACACCCACAGCCCCAACAATCCTCCTTAGTGCTGGGCTGGGCTGCTCCTGACCAGCTGCCCCAGTTCAGCCCTGGGATAAACTGGTCTGCTTGGAGAACTGGAGAGAGCAAAGTGGCCAAACAGAGCCAGGCTCCCACCAGGACTTACAGCAGCTGTTTGAAATGACTGAGCTCAGTGTCTTCACTTCCACCTTCCCCACCTCCTCCACTGCTTCCCAGGCCCACGTTTCCACCACTCTTCCCGTATATTCACATTTCCATGTTGTCCCCCTGTGCTTCAAGTGGAGAAAATCCTCAGCCAAACACTTCTGAGCCCCTGAGGCAAAGGACAAACCCCTCCATTTGGAGGAGGGGTTTTCAGTGCCAGGAACACACCAGTATTTGTATCTCATTTCTGCTTCTCGTGGTGACAGTTATGATTCCAGAAATTTACCTTTAACAGCTCCAGAAAAACCTTCCCAAGGCAGCAGCAGCCAGAAAGGGCAGAGTTTGGGCTCCACTCCAGGCCTCTGGCACAGCTGCAGCCAGCACTGGGACACTGGGCTGACACACCCAGGAAAGGGGCTCCCAACACTCTGTCTGCACCAGCATTCCTGGGGTGTGTTTGTGTGTTCAAGGACACAGAGCCTGATTTAGGGATTTCTGCATCCCAGAACTAACAGGAAAAAGAATTTCTCCACTGCTGCCTGTTGGGAAGGTGGGATGAGCCAGTCTGGATTTATTCTGCCTTCAACATCACTTCTGTCAGAGCTGGGAACTCCAGTTTAGTCTTCTTATCTCTGTGGTGCACAAATGTTAGTCCTGAACCAAAGGAGAACAAAGGGCACTTGGAACCTCCCTTTCCTTGCAGGAGGAATCCAAATCCCACATTTTTGCCAGTCCTCCAGAGCACACAGAGGGCCTCAAAGGCCAAAACCCAACTGTTGGCATCAGAGCTGAGGATAATTCCAGAGGGAAGGGACCTCAGGAGGTCACTGTGTCTAAACTTGTGCTCAAAGCAGATCAATTCACCCAGGGGATGACAAGACATAATCTGATTAATTCCCAGGAGATGTAAAGGTCAGCTGAGATGCACACAGGATCTGCCACAGAGGAGGAGGAAGCAGCACCAACTTCAGCCACTCTTGACATCAGGAGCCTCCCAGACTCAGGCCTGGCACAGGAAGGGCATTTCTTGGGAATATCTGCCTGTAGTTAACCTGGGAAGAGGCCTCATGTCACCACTCCAGAGACACAGATTACCCTCATTTCCTCAGAGCTGGAGGATTTTGTCTGGACCTCAGAGGAATTCCTGTTCTTGCCTGCACAGCCACAACTCCAGAGGCATCCCCTGTGCCACAGACACAGCCCCAAACCTCTGCCCTGGGGGGCAGAAAGGGACAAGAAGGGCTTGACACCAACTTTTACTGGTCAGGAGCAGACATTTGTGATTGTTTGTTAAAGAAAGGAATAGAACAGGCTGCAGCTCCAGTCTCTGACTTCAGGCCACACACCCTCCCTAAATCCCCTCCTGGACCTGGTCTGGGGCCATCCCCCACCCCCAGGGGTGGCTCAGGGAGTTGTCCCCTGCTGTCACTCACTGCCTGGTGGATGTCAGCCTTCACTGCTTCACTCAGCATCCCCTCAAACACAAAGGAGTCTCCAAATTTCTCTGCCTGTGGAAAGAACAAAGGATTCAAAGTAAAAAACAAAACTCTCTCAGATTCACAGCTCTGTTTTATCAAGGATAAGGGAGCTCTAACAGAGGCTTTGAGTTGTGTCTCAAGGAGCTCTTTTGGAACAGAGGAGGGGTTTTATCCCTGGAAGTTGTTCAGCAGGCACTGGGCAGATGGCAGCTCACAGAGCTTCTGCACATGTTTGTCCTTTCACTAATTAAAAATGCAGTTCCAGTTGTCCCAAGTGCTTTCAAATGCTACAGTCAATAATCTGACATGTAACCTCCACTTCATTTCTCTTACTTTTCCATTACTAGAAAAGACAAGCCTTGTTCCTCACTGCTCCTTCATCAGTGCTTCAAAGTGCTGCTACAACAACAGGAGAGGCAAAAGGAGCTCTGTCATTACATCCAGCACTTTAGAGAGCCAAAAGAATAAAAAAATACAAATAACTCGGAAGAATCACAGCACACACCACCAAAAAACCCTGCTGGCACCTCCCAGGCTGCAGGACAGACACTGACTGACCACCACAACCCAGCCCTGAGGGCCCCCTTCCCCAGGAACCCCCCAGGGCACCACCCCCAGCTCCCCAGGAGGATGTGGGGGGGCTCACCTCAGTGATGTAGCCCGTGGAGCTGACAAAGCTGTGGAAGAGCTGGTTGCTGACCTCAGCCTGGTCCAGGTAGAAGCTCTGCACGTGGACCCTGCGGGCAGGGCCCTCCCCATCCTGGGGGATCTGGGGTTCCTGGGTGCCCNCCCCCCCAGCCCCCTGAGCAGCCCCTGCCTGGGGAGGGGCAATGGGATTTCCAATAAGAACAACCCCCTCCTTGCAGCTCTTCCTGCACCAAGGCTGGGGCTGTTTGTGCCCACAGCTGAGCTCAGGTCTGAATTCGCTGCAGAATTAACTCTTGCTGCCTCCCCAGCTCTAAAAACGTGAGGGAAATAACTAATCCCAATTCTCCCTTGTTGGTAAAGAGGTTTTCCAGCTCAGCATCCCCAGGTTATCTTGTTAAACCAGCAATAATTAGCTTTAATTACCCCCTGGTGCATGAAGAGTCAAATGATTTCTTAATCCTCTCTCCCATGAGCTGCTGAGGTTTCAGTGACCCCAAACACAACTGGGATTATTTAACTCCTTATTTAACCCCGAGTGTTCCCCAGTTGCTGCAGTGCAATCCCAGAGCCCAGGTGCCCCCTGGGTGCCCTCAGTGCCCGTGGGACACGGGGCTGTCAGAGCTGAAGGAGTCCCTCGTGTTGGGCCTCTTTCCAAGCTACCTCACACAGGGAGAGCCAAGTCTGCTGTGAGAGTTTTGGGCACCCAAAGCCTCACGGAATGAAACAGCAATCGAGGATTTTCTATTCAGTGAGGCCCTGGGTCTGCAGGGAACCCCCCCGGTGTCACCAGGGACCACCCCCAGCTCTGGGGCTCTTCCCGAGCAGCAGCGAGAGGGGGAAGCAGCAAACAAAGCGCCTTTCCCTGCAGGAGAGCCCGAAGGACCCGTGGGAACGGATCCCCCGCTGCCCCGCAGCCCAGCCCTCGGCTTCCCACT